>WOXC01008217.1:0-74918 GCA_011680675.1 Gymnobelideus leadbeateri | reverse complement strand
GCCAAGGTCCGCGTGAGCCGAGGTTTTAGCCCCAGGGCGGCAGGGCCAGCAGCCGGCTGGAGGAACCCTAGAACACCAGGAGCTGTGGCGACTCCAGAATTATCAACATAGACATGCCTAGGACAAAGTAAGAGGTTAGTGTCCTATGGACTTTGGGACCGGTATTTGGGGAATGCGTCGGCTCCCTCCCCTGGGGGCTAGAAGCCACTGAGGAGACACGCCATTTTGTAGTTTTCAGAGGCAGCTCCGGCTCCCAGCCTACAAATCATGGGGAGATCCAGTGATCAGTCTTGGGGTAATCGCTCTTGCTTTAACCTCCCTGGATCTGGATTGTGATCTAGGGTGGAAGTCGTGGGTGGGTTTACAGCTTGCCAGAAACGGAAGTTGCCCCCCACACATTCGGGACGAAAATTCCTCATCTGGCCTTAAAGCCATAGTGGCAGCAAGCCCAAAGTCAAGCAATTAAGTGGGGCAATATGCCAAGGCAAAGGAAACAGAAAAATGCAACTAGACTCCGCCTGGGGGCATAGATGTGGAAAAGGACTGTGAGGTCAGTCCTGTCTAAAAGCCCTTAGAAAACATGATACAAATAGTGAGGACCCATGAAGGGACTTTAAAATCAAATAAGGAGAAGTGGAGGAAAATTAGAAAGAGAAATGTGAGAAGGTGACGGTGAAAAAGCAAGAAATGAGGGTCAACAGCCTGACTGAGAAAATAACACCTAAAAATAGACTAACTCAAATGGCAAAGGAGGCTCAAAAGGGCAATGAGGAGAAGAATGCCTTAAAAAGCTGAATTTGCCAGATGGAAAAAGAATCTCAAAAGCTCACTGAGGAGATTCATTCCTTCAGAGTTAGACTGGAGCAAATGGAAGCTAGTGACTTTATAGAAATCAAGATACTATTAAACAGATCCAAACAAATGAAAGAATAGAGAGCAATGTGAAATATCTCATGGGAAAAACCATTGACCTGGAAAATAGATCCAGGAGAGATAATTTAAAAATTATTGGACTACCTGAAAGCCATGATCAATGAAAGAACCTAGAAATCATCCTTAAAGAAATTCTCAAGGAAAATTGCCCTGATGTTTTAGACCCAGAGGGCAAAATAGAGGTTGAAAGAATCTACAGATCACCTCCTGAAAAAGATCCCAAAAAGAAAACTCCCAGGAATATTATAAGCCAGGTTCCAGAATCCCCAGATCAAGGAGAAAATACTACAAGCAGCCAGGAAGAAACAATTTCAATATTGTGGAAACACAATCAGGATAGCCCAGGACCTGGCAGCTTCTATACTGAGGGATCGAAGGGCATGGAATATGATATTCCAGAGGGCAAAAGAACTGGGAATGAACCCATGGGTCACCTACCCAGCAAAACTGAGTATTTTGTTTCAGGGGGAAATATGGTCATTCAGTGGAATAGAGGACTTTCAAGCATTCTTGAGGAAAAAACCAGAATTGAATAGAAAATTTGACATCCAGACACAAGAAGCAAGAGATTCCTGAGAAGGTAATCGGGAAAAGAAACAAAAGGAACTTATCAAAGTTGAACTATTTACATTCTATGGAAAAGCAATATCTCAGACTGATGATATCTTTCTCACTATGAAAATAATGGAAGAAGGGGTGTGGTCATAATGAATACATATGTGAATGTGTGTGTATATGGTTACAGTTATATATGGATAGAGGGCAGGTTGAATTTGTTGGGAAGGGAGAGTACTCAAGGGATGAAATTATGAGGTGAGAGAGGAAAGTGGCAAGAGGAGATGTGGAGAGACATGGTAGGGTAAACTATCTCATGTAGGGGAAGTGGGTGCAAAGGAGGGGGAGAATAAGGAAGGCTAAAAAGGCAAAACCACATTCACATTGAATTTGGTTCAGGAGAAAATGACATACATAGTAAATGGGATATCTCAACCTGCAGCAGGATAGGGGGAAGGGGGATGAGAGGAGGGATGATGGATGGGAGGGCATCCTTGGGGTGAGGGGAGGTTGGAAGTACCCACTATAGAAGAGGGACAGGATCATGTAGGGAATGGACCAGGTGGGGGGTGGGATGAGTGGGAGGGAATTATAAGCAGCCTTGTACAATATATCTACCATGATAATGTTTTGCATAGCTAGACATGTACAACATATACTGAATTACTTATATCCCAAGAAGGAATGGGTGACAAGGGAGGAAGGAAATGGATCTGAAATTCGAGGTCGTAACATTAAATGTTTCAAATATATATATAAATACTATTATTAATACTCTTTTGCCTATAATTGGGAGATAAGATGTGCAGGCATTGGGACACAAAGATTCATCTTCCTCTAATGGAAAAGTCGATGGGGGTATGGGAGAAGGTATGGGAGAGAGCAGATTGGAGGAAGCGATATCTTGTGGGACTGCTATTCTGGGAGGTTGGGTAGCGGAATAATGGGGGGGAAATGGTTGTAACTCAAAATCTGGCGGAAATGAATGATGTAAAACAGAAGTTAATAAAGTATTTGTTTAAAAAAAAAAAGAAAAAAAAAGAAATTCTCAAGGAAAGTTGCTCTGATGTTTTAGAACCAGAGGGCAAAATAGAGGTTGAAAGAATCCACAGATCACCTCCTGATAAAGATCCCAAAAAGAAAACTCACAGAAATATTATAGCCAGGTTCCAGAATCCCCAGATCAAGGAGAAAATACTACAAGCAGCCAGGAAGAAACAATTTCAGTACTGTGGAAACACAATCAGAATAGCCCAGGACCTGGCAGCTTCTGCACTGAGGGACTGAAGGGCATGGAATACGATATTCCAGAGGGCAAAAGAGCTGGGAATGAACCCAAGGGTCACCTACGCAGCAAAACTGAGTATTTTGTTTCAGGGGAAAATATGGTCATTCAGTGGAATAGAGGACTTTCAAGCATTCTTGAGGAAAAAACCAGAGTTGAAAAGAAAATTTGACATCCAGACACAAGAAGCAAGAGATGCCTGAGAAGGTAATCAGGGAAAAGAAATCAAAAGGAACTTATCAAAGTTGAACTATTTACATTCATATATGGAAAAACAATAACTGTAACTGATGAAATCTTTCTCAGTATGAAAATAATGGAAGAAGGGTGTATGGTCATATGAATACATATGTGAATGTGTGTATCTATGTTTCCAGTTATACATGGATAGAGGGCATAGGTTGAATTTGTTGGGAAGGGAGGATACTCAAGGGGTGAAATTATGAGATGAGAGAGGAAAGTGGCAAGAGTAGATGGGGAGAGACAGGGTGGGATAAACTATCTCATGTAGAAGAAGCAAGGGGAAGTGGTTGCAAGGGAGGGGAAGAATAGGAAGGGAAAAAGGCAAAACCACATTTTCATTGAATTTGGTTCTGGGAGCGAATGACATACATACTAAATGGGATATCTCAACCTGCAGCAGAATAGGGGGAAGGGAGATGAGAGGAGGGATGATGGATGGGAGGGCATTCTTGGGGGGAGGGGAGGTTCGAAGTACCCACTATAGAAGAGGGACAGGATCAAGTAGGGAATGGACCAGGTCGGGGGTGGGATGGGTGGGAGGGAATTATAAGCAGCCTTGTCCAATATATCTACTATGGTAATGTTTTGCATAGCTAGACAAGTACAACATATACTGAGTTAATTATTTTCCTAGAGGGAACAGGTGACAAGAGAGGAAGGAAATGGATCTGAAATTCGAGGTCTTAAGATTAAATGTTTCAAATATATATAAATACTATTATTAATTCTCTTTTGCTTGTAATTGTAAATAAGATGTGCAGGCATTGGGACACAAAGATTCACCTTCCTCTAATGGAAAAGTCGAAGGGGGTATGGGAGAAGATATGGGAGAGAGCAGATTGGATGAAGCAATATCTTGTGGGACTGCTATTCTGGGAGGATGGGTAGGGGAAAACAGGGGGGAAAAGTAATTGTAACTCAAAATCTGGCGGAAATGAATGATGTAAAACAGAAGTCAATAAAGCATTTGTTTAAAAAAGAATATTAAAAGACTTAAAGAAATATCTCCAGTGCACTGGGCATATCACCTATGTAGTACCCATAAGAAGACAAGGTCAAAAGTTCCACATCTTGAGGGCAAGGATACCTTATGCCATTAGAGGGAGTACTTTCAACAGTAATACCATGGTTCCATTGAAGTATCATAATATTTAGGGGGACTCTCTTGATAGAATAAAGCCATATGCTAAGACATGGACAGACTTACTGGGCACATGAAATAATTTATTCCCTTTGTAGTGAGTGTGCCCCATTACTGCATTTCTTTAAACCTTAAAAGTCCCTTGTATGCTGAACTAATACTTTGTTGTTGCTCAGATGTGATCCCATTTGGGGTTTTCTTGGCAACAATCTCAGAGTGGCTTGCCATTTCCTTCTCCAGCTCATTTTAGAGATGAGGAAAGTGAGGCAAACAGGGTAACATGACTTGCCCAGGGTCACACAGTTATTATGTGTCTGAAGCCAGATTTGAACTCATGAAGATGAGTCTTCCAGACTCCAGGCCTAACACTCTCCCCACTGTGCCATCTAGTTGCCCATGAACTAATGCAGTTCTCAGTATATGTTTGTTGTTCTATTAGGTTAATTATAACTGGGGAAGTGAGTAATGGCAGAGGGCAGCCTAGGCTGGGATGGGGATGTGTTCTGGAGGATTCCTCATCCATCCTAGTAACCTAACCCTGAGGTACAAAATACTTGTTGCCACCTCCCACCCACATTCCCTACTCCCTGGATCATTTCTAATCAAATTGTTTAGATATCATTGGCTATTAGGGCTCAGGTTTGGCTCTGAAAATGAACAGAACCTTTTGACTAAGGTCGTTCAGCCCCAGTATTGTGTGGAAGGAGTAAATGCAGTAGACAATAAGAAGAGGCAAAGGCCAGTAATTCTTAAGAGTTTTTTTTTTTTATTATTGATGCATTAGAAAGTAGAATCTGGTAGCATAGGATGGCAAAGTTCAAAGTCAGGACTTGAGCTTGAGGACAGTATGAAGGGAATCAAACAGAAGGGGCTATTGGGCCATGTTTGGCCCAAGTGCTCCTGCTTCTTCTGACAAAAGATGGGGAGAAGACAGGAAAGGGCTTGGGGACACAAAGCAACTTGCATAAAGAGTCTACTCAAGACCAAACTAGAAAGCAGTTGGATTATAGGCTGATACATAGGCTGATCTGACCAAGAAAGGTAGGACTGTCCAATGCCTCCCCAGTTGGGCTGTTCTCATTTCTGGGCATTGGAAATTCAAGAGCTCATGGTCATTGCTTGTTACCTTTGAAGTAAGAGTAGAGCCCCCGGGCAGTAAGACCCCGCTTTCCTCCCTGAGCCTGGCCCTCTCCTCCAAGCTGGGTGGCTTCCTGACCATGAACTTTTGATCCCTTTGCCTGTAGGTTACTCTGGTCCTGTTGTTGAACCACTGTCTCCCTTGTCTGATGTCTGTGCCATTCCTGTCCTTCAATAGTGGGTTCCTGGTTGTGGCAGTCATCACTCTTCTGTAAGCCGCCTGTCACACTGCAACTTATCTCACTGCCACTACTGCCCGGTCTTCTAGACAAAGAGCTCTCTGTCTGGGTGTGACCTTGGCTCCTTTCTTGGCTCCATCCCTGACTACCACCTGTCTGGGTATGGGTCCATTCCCCTGTTTGAGTGTGAGTCAGTCCCCCTAACATTGTTTCTCTTGTTATTTGGCCCCTATCCCGTTCTTGGGACTCTGTGCCTCTCTTATGGCCATAGCCAGTTTCCCATTGTTGGGTGACAGTATTCCCTGTCTGACAGTTTGTGGTCTGAGTGATCCCTGTCTGAGATTGACCTCTGGTCACTCTCACACTTGTCTGATAGCTGCTACCTTGTTCTCTGATCTGAGTGGTACCAGTGTGAATCTGAGACTGGCCTCCAGTCACTGTCTCTCCTGTCTGATGGCTCCTGCCTTGGTCTCTGATCTGAGTGGTACCAGTGTGAATCTGAGACTGGCCTCCAGTCACTGTCTCTCCTGTCTGATGGCTCCTGCCTTGTTCCCTGATCTGAGTGGTACCAGTGTGAATCTGAGACTGGTCTCTAGTCACTGTCTCTCCTGTCTGATGGCTCCTGCCTTGTTCCCTGATCTGAGTGGTACCAGTGTGAATCTGAGACTGGTCTCTAGTCACTGTCTCTCCTGTCTGATGACTTCTGCCTTGGTCTCTGATCTGAGTGGTACCAGTGTGAATCTGAGACTGGCCTCCAGTCACAGTCTCTCCTGTCTGATGGCCCCTGCCTTGTTCCCTGATCTGAGTGGTACCAGTGTGAATCTGAGACTGGCCTTCAGTCACAGTCTCTCCTGTCTGATGACTCCTGCCTTGGTCTCTGATCTGAGTGGTACCAGTGTGAATCTGAGACTGGCCTCCAGTCACAGTCTCTCCTGTCTGATGGCTCCTGCCTTGTTCCCTGATCTGAGTGGTACCAGTGTGAATCTGAGACTGGCCTCCAGTCACAGTCTCTCCTGTCTGATGACTCCTGCCTTGGTCTCTGATCTGAGTGGTACCAGTGTGAATCTGAGACTGGCCTCCAGTCACTGTCTCTCCTGTCTGATGTCTCCTGCCTTGGTCTCTGATCTGAGTGGTACCAGTGTGAATCTGAGACTGGCCTCCAGTCACAGTCTCTCCTGTCTGATGGCCCCTGCCTTGTTCCCTGATCTGAGTGGTACCAGTGTGAATCTGAGACTGGCCTCCAGTCACAGTCTCTCCTGTCTGATGGCTCCTGCCTTGTTCCCTGATCTGAGTGGTACCAGTGTGAATCTGAGACTGGCCTCCAGTCACAGTCTCTCCTGTCTGATGACTCCTGCCTTGGTCTCTGATCTGAGTGGTACCAGTGTGAATCTGAGACTGGCCTCCAGTCACTGTCTCTCCTGTCTGATGACTCCTGCCTTGGTCTCTGATCTGAGTGGTACCAGTGTGAATCTGAGACTGGCCTCCAGTCACAGTCTCTCCTGTCTGATGGCCCCTGCCTTGTTCCCTGATCTGAGTGGTACCAGTGTGAATCTGAGACTGGCCTCCAGTCACTGTCTCTCCTGTCTGATGACTCCTGCCTTGGTCCCTGATCTGAGTGGTACCAGTGTGAATCTGAGACTGGCCTCCAGTCACTGTCTCTCCTGTCTGATGACTCCTGCCTTGTTCCCTGATCTGAGTGGTACCAGTGTGAATCTGAGACTGGCCTCCAGTCACTGTCTCTCCTGTCTGATGACTCCTGCCTTGGTCTCTGATCTGAGTGGTACCAGTGTGAATCTGAGACTGGCCTCCAGTCACTGTCTCTCCTGTCTGATGGCTCCTGCCTTGGTCTCTGATCTGAGTGGTACCAGTGTGAATCTGAGATTGGCCTCCAGTCACTGTCTCTCCTGTCTGATGACTCCTGCCTTGGTCTCTGATCTGAGTGGTACCAGTGTGAATCTGAGACTGGCCTCCAGTCACAGTCTCTCCTGTCTGATGGCCCCTGCCTTGTTCCCTGATCTGAGTGGTACCAGTGTGAATCTGAGACTGGCCTCCAGTCACTGTCTCTCCTGTCTGATGATTCCTGCCTTGTTCCCTGATCTGAGTGGTACCTGTCTGAGTCTGCCTCTGACCATCAGTTTTGTCTCTGATTTGCTGGCTCCCTCTTTCTTGCCCCTGGGTTTCAGGATGTCTATCCTGGCCATAGACTTGATTAGAAGTGAAGTCTTGCCCCTGAGTCTGAGTTCCCGTGGTCAGGTGGTTCTTGTCTTGTCCTGTGAGTATCTGCTCTTCTCCATGTGTACTATGGCTTTGTTCTCTCTCCACTCTTCCTGTTCCAGTGTGACTACTCTGATCACCCCTTGTCTGCTGGGTTCTCCCCGGGTGCTGACTTCCTGGCTCTTGAGTTCCACAGGCTCCTTCAGGACCCTCATTTAGTGTCTTGTAACAAGCCTGTGCTACTTTAAACACCAACACAAGGAACTCCTTAAAATCCACAGTCCCTTTGGAATCTTCATCCAGTAGGCGGAAGACTTGGTCCACTGTAGCAGGATCGTGAGGTTTCTGGAAAGAAGATCAATCTGTATTAAGCCTCCTTGTCCCTCTTAGTAAGGACATGACTTAGGGTCCACTCTGCCCCTCATATTTATTCACAGGGCAGGTTTAAAGCTCAAAGAGAATAGTTAGAGCAGGGGTTCCTTATCTGGAATCGGTGAAGTGTTTTTTTTTTTGCTGTTGTTGTTGTTCTTACATATTGATAACTGTATTTCAATATAAGTGGCTTTTTCTTATTCTTCTATTTTTTTTTGTATTTTAAAACATGATTCTAAGAAGAGGTCCATAGGTTTCACCAGACTGTACCAAAAGGATCCCTGATACATGAAAATGTTGAGAACCCCTTTACTAGGCCAACATCCCTATTTTACAAATAAGGAAATAGGTCTCAACTCATCTCACATTACACAGGTAGAAATAACTGAGCTGAAATTTGAACCAAAGTCCTCTGGGCAGGTAGTTGGTGCAGCAGATGGAGCATTGGACTCATTGGAGTCAGGAAGACTCATCTCCATGAGTTCAAGTCTGGCCTCAGACACTTAGTAGCTGTGAGAACCTGAGCAAATCACTTAACCCTGTTTGCCAAATTTCCTCATCTCTAAAATGAGCTGGAAAAGAACGTGGGAAAACACTGCAGTATCTTTTCCAAGAAAACCTCAAAGAGTTTAGAGTTAGATGTGACTCAAAATGACTCATCAGCTTCTGACTTTAAACCCAGCACTGGTGCCATATTTTTGGACCCCTAAACCTCAATAAGAAGGAGTATGTTGGCACAACTGATTAATTTTGATTCCTTTGGTCTTTTTTACATTACATTTCTGGCTTAACTGAAAGCACCTTAAATCAGTCCCATAAATGGAAACACCCAATTGAAAAGAAAGTGAAGGCACAGCCACTTCTGAGAAGTGCCATTTTCCATGGGTCACAGATGTCTTTCCCAGTATAAGGTGGGTGCCAAAAAGAACAGGTAGATTGTAAAATGCTGACCATGAGACTAGATCATTGCTGTACTTAAATTCCAAACAATCTCAACACCAGTCATTTTTATGGGGTTAATTCTAGGCCAAAAGGAAAAGGAAAAGAAAAACTATGTGAAGAAATCATGCTGGAGCCTTTGGTATGGCTTTAACGTTAGGGATTTTCCCCAGGATCCTTCTCTTGCTCAGCCTGGTGCAGTTCTAGCAGAAAACGGCTGCCTTGAGAGCTTTCAAATTCTGGTTTCCCACTGAGAAGGTAGCAGAACAATTCTTTCTGACTTCATTGGTTGAGAACTTCCTCCACCATCATCCCTTTACCACTTGCTAGCCAGGTGCTGGGTTCAATCTCATCTGGAACCTTTCTGGCTTTAGTTAAGGAAAACTTGGAAAAATAGTCACAAAATGTCGTCACTGTACTATAGTTGGAGCTTTTCTAGCTTGGGGGTGGGGTGTAGGGACTGGAGGACATATCTTGCAAGGCCTTGTGCCTCCACTAGAATAGACTTTGGGAATCCAGAGTTACCTTCATGTCACCAATCAATCAATCAATCAACATTTATTAAATGTCTACTCTATGTCAGGTTCTGTGCTAAGCCTCGAAATTCAATCATTAAATAGATATTTTGATATATAGAGGTCTCTGTGCTAGGCACTTCATGGCTAGCCCACTAAATGCAGCACTCAAGGCCTTGCATGATTTGATTTTAAAATGGAATGCATTTTCCTACTCACATCATATATAAAAATATTTAATTTTTGAAGGAATCTAATATTTAATAAACCATGATAAAATAGATTATTTTTCTTCTCATATACATAGTGTGATATGGATCTGTTGTAATTCACATTCCTTTTACTTGGCACCAAAATTGGGAGGAAGATGAAATTGGGATGGTGGAGACTAAAATAAAAAGTGTTTTCCCCACCCCATGGTCCAGCTCCTCCTCCTCTTCCTCTTCTTCATCCTTTTTCCTCTTCTGCTTGTGGGGCTATAGTTAATTCAGCTGCCTCCTCCACAAATCCCTGGAGTAAAGGGTGTCCTAAAGTAAATACATTTCCCTTGTCCAACAGTGGTCCTTTCCACCCAGCTCATCATATCTTACCACAATGACATCTGTGAGTTCCTGCTCCAAGAGTTTTTTGAGTTCCCCACGGGTCAGTGTGGTGCAATCACCCTCAGTCCTGGCATAGCGGCTGAAGGCCTGGATGATCCCATCAATGTTTCCCAGCAACTGAGGCATCTTCAAGTTCAGGCTAAGGAAAGACAACATCCCACAGCCCCCCATTAAATATTTGGCTGGCAACCTCAGGTAGAACTTTTGTTCCTGATTCTTCTCTGTTGTATCAGTCAACCAACAAGCATTTCTTAGGTGCGCTCTGAGTCCTGCCCTACTATATCGGGTGTTGGATACACAAATGTAAAGAATGAAACAATCCCTATTCCAACTGCAGTAGGCAGGGAGTCATTCTAACTTGTAGATGTGAAATCATGATGGGTAGAAGTTGGGAAGGAACAGATTCCAGAACAATGTAAGAAGAAACTTCTTAATGATCAGAGATGTCTGACTCAGCGGAAAGAGCACTGGGCCAAAATCAGGAAGACTCATCTTCCTGAATCCAACTCTGGTCTCAGACACTTACTAACTGTGTGATCCTGGGCAAGTCATTTGACCTCTGTCTGCCTTGATCCACTGGAGATAGAAATGGCAAACCACTCCAGTATCTTTGTCAATAAAGTCCCATGAACAGTATAGTTCACAGGGTCATGAAGAGCAGGACACAACTGAACTCCTGAATAACAACAAATAGAATGGGCTGCTTTGGTAGCCAGTGGGTTCTATATTAATAGATGTCTTCAAGTGGAGGCTGGATGGCCATTTGTTGATAACAGTGACTAGATGAACTAACTCTGAAATCCCTTCCAAATCTGATTCAATTAATACTTCATTCATATATAATGGGAATGTTGGATTTCTTAAATTCAAAAGGGTCAAGATATAGAGCATCCAGGGGAATGCCTCAGAAAAGGAATTCCCTAGGAAGGATCTTACTAGCTTCCTTCTAATAATGCAGTGCCTAGGAATCTCTATATCCATTCATTATATAGCAGCAATATTCCAGAAGCAACAAAAGCCTCCCCCCAATTCATTCACAAACAAGTATATGATCAAAGACCTTCAAACACCTTCATTGAAATTTTGCAGAAGTTTTTGTTCAAAGAACTCAGAGATCTCACTCTGACATAAAGTGAAGGCTATATAAATAGCCAGGAATCTGGGGAATCAGGTGTAGTTAGATGAGGAGAAAGATCGTAGTACATGCAACTAGGAGAGAGGCCAAGAACATTTTATGGAATTGAACTTGTGTTCTATTAAGACAGGAAGAAATAGGATTGGGGTAATGACTAGGTACAGTTACTATCTTAGCACAATTGAAAGACAAAAGGTTGGAGTTAAGGACTTAAGAAAAAGCTAAAGTGGGTGAAAGAGAAAAAATAAAGCAATGAAATTTGGATGTAGAGAAAGTGGATCAGTGAGACAAAAAGATGAAAAATGAAATCATAGGATCACGGGTTGAGAGACAAAAAGTAAAGGAGAGAGAGAGAGAGAGAGAGAGAGAGAGAGAGAGAGAGAGAGAGAGAGAGAGAGAGGAGGGAATGGAGAAAAGGAGAAAAAGAAACTTACTAGAAAGCTCACTTAGGAAACCTACCTGCTAAGTGATACAGAAACTCTTAAGTCTCCCCTAACCCCAAAGTTTTTCTTGGACATTTTCCCTTTAGTGGAAACAGTGAATAAATCAGGTCATTTGTTCTTCTGGGGACAAACATTCAACTTCCTAGCTTGTCTCTTTACAACCTTAACATAGGCTTGTTAACATAGGAAAATCATCATAAGGAAAACCTTCTGCATTTTTAGAGGATTCCTTATGTATTAAAAGCTCAAATCTCTTGGAATAAATCTACAAATTCATTTCCCAAAAGCTATTTGAGCCCCGTACTTCGTGGGAGGGCTGCAGTCTTCCTAACACTATCCCATAGCTTGAGGGAATGGTAGCTCCCAGTAAACTGAGCTCGATTCACAGATTCTTTACGTGTAGAATGGCATGGCAGGAAGACTTGGCCTTGATGACCTTGCAGGTCCCATCCAGTTCTAAAAGTCCATGGGATGTATGAACTTCTGGCAGATTCTAAAGATTTCCAGGGGCTAATGAGACTTCAGATAATGTGGCTCAAATAGTCTCCAGACAAGTTATCCTCCTCCCTAACTAATCAGTGTTACTCTCTGGACTTAAAGCCCCAGGAAAGGCAGAGTAAGCCAGATTGCTTCAGAAGTATCATTTCTATATATTCCCCCATCCCACCTCACCTTTAACCTAATAAAAGGCAAAACATGCTTCCTTGCAGCCAGTATTGGCCTATGGGTCCATTTCTGTAAATGACAGCCCTGGTTTTACAAGCACAATGTGCTAAGACATTTGTAGTGAGAGTAGGTTCCTCAAGAGAAGACTTACCTAACACACAGGCAGGATGAGGCAATTGCCTGGAAAGCAGTGTGTAGAGTCCTGGTTGAAGTGAGATGGGGAACTTTTATAGGGATTTTAATTGTGCCCATGTCTTAGGCAGGAGACACCCGCCCTATGGGACGGCCTGATTCATCCCAGGCCAAGCCCAGCCCCACCTTCCATCCTGGATCATCCCAGTCATTAGTGGCCCTGCTGATGTGAAACTCTATTAGCAAGTCTGGCCTGCTGGGCATAGGGTTCTCTTCCAGTTCCCTCTCTTCCCTGTAGAGATGAGGAACCTGCTTTTGAGAAAGCTGAGCTGGACCTAGTAGGGCTCAGAACATGCTGAGGTCAGATTGGGGTTAAGATTCCTCAGTACATGATGTGATGAGAAAGGAATGAGAAAGATGCTTCTAAACATCCACAAAATTACATATCCAAATGAGGAACATCTATGTGGCTACTAGAAATTTATTTGAAAGCAAAGATGTCATTTCTCAAAACATTTTAAGAATCTTTCCTTTGGTTTTGCCACTGCCGGAAGCGGTTTTGTTTGTTTTTCTGACACCAAGCTGAAACCTGTTTTTCAACAGCTCTTACCCACTGCTCCTACTTCAATTCTCTGAGGCCAAGCAGAATAAGTCTGCTTTCCCATGTCACAAGCCTTCAAGTGACTGAAGATAGCTAGCACACAAAACCTCTTTATGGTAAATATCGTCAGCTCTTTCAATCCTTATGTGGCATGAATTTCAAACCTGTCTTCCCTTGTACCCTCTTTGGAATATCAATATCCTAAAGTCAAGTGCAGTCCAATAAAAATCAGTGCTATTCTGGTAAATGTTTAACAACTGGATTTCTGAAAAAGTCTAGACAACTAACCAAACAATATATCAAGTCCTGATCTGTAACATTTGTCAGTTTCTGAAGTGAAGATGCCCATACTGAAAATGTAAAAATCTGCTCTCCGTGTGACCTTGGGCAAATCACTTAACATCAATTGCCCTACCTTCCCTCTCCAAAAAAGCAAAAAACTAGTATCAGCTCTCACAGAGCCAGTATGAGCTAGCTCCAGTACATAACTGCCTAAGACTGTAAAGAGAACAGACTGCTGTCTTTACACACTAACTCATCTTATGCTCATGGAGCTGAGTTTTTGAGCGCAAGTATAAGACCTTCCATTTCTGGCAATGAAATTGAATCTCATGAGATATGGATATGAATGTTCTAGCCTGCCTCAATCCCCACTCAGTCACCTAGCATGTTGACCAATCCTCCAACTTTGATTTCCCATTTTATTTATATATTTTTAAAGTTGTAAAAAAGTACAAACAAATTAATCTAGCTCTCTTGTTTTACATAAGAGAAAACTGAGACCCAATCATTTGCTTAAGATTATATAACAAAGCTGGGACTAGACCAGATTTCCTGACTCCTGGTGCAGTTGGTGACCCTTTTCCTAGATTTATCTCTGAATGACATTATCTCAGCAAGTTTTTACTATGTGTCAGATACTTTGCTAGGCTCTGGGATACTGTTTATAAAAATCACAGACATGCTCAAAGGACAAGGAATTATCTCCATCTTCAAAAGATAACTTTGTAGATGCCAGAGACAATTCTCCAGAAGGGCAATCAACAAGGCAATAGCAATATCTTTGGGTTAAGTGTATAGTCTCTTAAGGTGATATTTTTGTATCATAGGTCACAATAACCAATACATATAAGGATTTACCATTGTTAAATGTTACCCTTGGACAAATAAAGACATAGATGTATAGAAAGCTCATGGAAAAACTCAGAAAATAAAACAGAAATCCTAAGGCCTGTTCTTAGGTCATGATAACAAATGATTTAGAAGGAATTCTTACATAGATGATATTGGTTCAGCTGTACCAGTATCTAGGAATCTAGAATTCAGTCCCTGTGATGAATTTAGACACCTCAGAGAAACACATTCATCCTTGCTCCCCAAAGCCTCCCAAACTCATGAATTCCTGTAAATAAACAGAGAATCTATGATTTTATCCATTTTAAGAAGAACTCCTAATATGGGAACTCTGTGCTCCAATGCAGATTGCAACTTGTCTATAATTTGGTAAATGTGTATATTGCTTGTTTCAGAGAGACCAATGACTTGCCTTGGGTCCCAAAGTTAGTTAAGGGGAAAGCGAAGACATTTAAATTTTTTTGTGACTTTGTGCCCAGAACTTAGTTTCTATGTCAGACTGGTGCCACTAATAAGGTCACTTCCTAACCTATATGCAATTCTGTTGTTTTTTTTTAACTATTCACCAGGTACTTTCTGTGGGTCAGGTACTATTCATGGCATTGGGATGTACAAAGGAAAGAGAAGAGGAAGGATGGAAGGAAGAAAGGAAGGAAGGAAGAACGGAAGGAAGGAAGGATACCTCTAAGATGTGGCCTTGCCCTTGGTGTTTGGAGCTTAGTTGAAAGTAATGACGCACAGATTGTGCTTGTGGTCACACAGCTAGTAAGAGTGTGACGTCACATTTGAATTCAGATCTTCCTGACTCCAGACCAGTGCTCTATCCTCTATGGTACTGAGTTGCCATAAAATGATTTGAGGTGATGGGAAGTAGTACCTTAGTATCTGGGTGGGAGGGAATAAGGAAAGACTTCATTCAGAAGATGGTACTTTATCTGAAACTTAAAAGAAACTAGGGTTCTTAAGAACCACAAGTATAGTTTAAAAAGAAACAATAACAATCAAATAGATACATAGACACATATATACATACATTTATCTCACAAGGGTCTTTCGAGAATCAAATAAGAAAAATTATGTAACTTGTTTATATCTATAACTATCTGTAGCTCTCTATATATACACATATAAAACAACTATATAGATTTTATATATCTATATCTATATATCCATATATAAATAAGCACCTAAAAAGGCAAGAACAATGTTTTTGCCCTCAAGGGCAGTCTAATGGTGGTGGTGTTGGTGGTGGTGATAGTATAGAAATAAATTTCTGTATATATGACAGATACAGCATAGAAGGAAGGTAACCTTAGTGACTGGGGTGGGGGGGACTAAGGAAAACTCCAGGGATCTCAACAGGCAGAGAAAAGGAGACAGAGCACAATGAACAGTGAAAGAGAAGGGATGGAGAAGGAAGATGGAGTGACCTGGGCAAGGAACAACTGGTTCTGGTATTTTGGACAATAAATGCAGGGAAGTAAAGTGGGAGAAGTTAAGAAAGATAGGAATATTTCCCACTTATGAAGGACCTATGTATGTTTACATATTACATATACATATAAAAACACTTCTACATAGGTATGTGTAATGTATATGTGTATGTATGTGTGTATATGTGTATACGTGTGTATACATATGTATATGTATGTGTGTACACGCACACACATAGACTATACACTTTGTAAACTTTTAAAAAGGTCACTGGACCCAGATGGCTCTGGAGGAGAAAGTGAGGCTGGTGAACTTGCACAGCTCTCCTTCACTCAAATCAAAGTCAACTGCAAGTCATGGCATCATTTCCCTGATGCCATGATCCTCTTAGAAAATGAAGGACAAACACAGCAATAGCAACTTCCTTCTGCTGTTTGGGTGAAAAGTTCAAACTACAAAAGTATAGCTGAGGGAACAGCTGAGCGTTTTTGAAGTCAATTTCCTTGGCATCTCTTTACTATCCAAAAGTAGCATGGGATTCCTTGGGGGGCAGTGAATTGGTTCTCTCTCACTGAGGGGATAAAGGTGGTATTTCAATGGCTACTGAATGGCCACTTGTTAGATATCTGGTAGAGGAAATTCCTATTTAACAATGGTTTGCATTAGGTATTAGAAGTCTATTCCAGCCCCAAATTCTGTGATTCTTCTGCCTTAAAAGACAAAGTGTAAAGGAGAGAGAGAGAGAGAGAGAGAGAGAGAGAGAGAGAGAGACAGAGAGACAGAGAGACAGAGAGACAGAGAGACAGAGAGACAGAGACAGAGAGGGAGAAATGGAGAAAAAGAAGCTTGCTAGAAAGCTCACTTAGGAAATCTACCTGCTAAGTGATATAGAAACTCTTCAGTCTCCCCTAGCCCCAAAGATTTTCTTGGACATTTTCCCGTATGGGTCACAAGCTCTATCCTATAGATTATAGTGGGAAGGTCCTTATCTGAGGTATAGAGGTTTAAAACTATAAGGAGCCTTAGACATTGCCTGGTCCAACCCCCTCAGTTCTTACAGATGAATAAAAGGGACCCTGGAATAATGACTATCGTTGTGCATTATCGCACATCTAAGTAGCACAGCAGTTATTCAAACCCAGATCCTCTGACTCCAAGTCAAGTGCTAAGGTGGACTAGGGTCAAAGTCCTAACAAGGATCTGAGGAAAGTTTGCACTAGACCACACTACAAGAAATTGTTAAACTGTGTTCTTCATGGGATTTCACCCTCTTTGTATCATATTCTTTACAGTAGGGTCCCTTGGAGCCTCCTTGGTCTTCCAGACATGTCCAAATGGTCTTCCTCAAAGAAGTACAGAAGAGAGGCAAATAGGGACTTGAAGGCTCAAGTAAGACCATTGTGGATTACTTCACCTTACTAGTAAAATTCAGAGTAGAACAACTGCCCTTGTGTCTACATTAATATGTACATTCTTTAGAGACAGGATATTCCCAATGATTAAAGCATAGTTAGTAGCTCCAATCCTCCATGTTTAATGGGCAGATCAGTAATCCAAACCCCAAAGGCAACTGGTGGCTCAGTGGAAAGGGCACTGGGCCTGGCATCAGGAAGGCTTAGTTCAAATCTAGTCTCATACACTTATTAGCTATATAATCTTGACTGAGTCATGTAATCTTTTTTTGCCTCGATTTCCTCAACTGTAAATTGGGAATGATAATAGTACCTACCTGACAGGGTTTTTATGAGGATCAAATAAAATAATTATTTCAAAAATTACTTAGCATAGTTTCTCTAATAAAGTTCTCCTTTCTCAAATATATAAGGAACTGAACCAAATTTATAAAAATAAGAGCTATTCCCAAATTGATAAATGGACAAAGGATATGAATAGGCAGTTCTCAGACAAAGAAATCAAAACTATCGATCTTCATGTGAGAAAATGCTATAAATCACTATTGTTTAGAGAAATACAAATTGAAACAATTCTGAGGTTCTACCTCATACCTATCAGATTGACTATCACAACAGAAAAGGAAAATGAGAAAAACTGGGAGAGATGTGGAAAAACAAGAATAAAGATGCACTGTTGGCAGAGTTGTGAACTGGACTAACTATCCTGCAGAACAATTTGAAACTATGCTCAGAAGACTATAGAACTGTACACACCCTTTGATTCAGCAATACCCCTATTAGGTCTGTATACCAAAGAAGTCAAAGAAAAGGGGGAAAATCTGTATGAACTGATGTGGAGTGAAGTGAGCAGAACCAGATCATTGTACATAGTAATAGCAAAACTATAATGGTGATAAACTATGAAAGACAAGGTACTCTGATCAATGAGCCAAGACAATACCAAAGGACAAATGATGAAAAATGCTCTCCACCTCCAGAAAGAGAACTGATGAATTCTGAGTGCAGATTAAAGCAGACTTAAAAATAACTTTATTTCTATTTCTTGCTTTTCATTGTTTTATTTTCTTTGCAACAAAGCTACTACAGAAATATGTCTTGCATGCTTTCACATGTAGAACTGATATAATGTTGCTTGTCTTCTCCATGGGTAAAGGAGAGGTAGAGAGAGAGAGAGAATTGATAACTCCAAATTTAAAAAAAAAAGGGGAAATTAATAATTAAAAAATAAGTCCTTAGCACAGTGTCTGGTATATATTAAGTGCTGTATAAATGCCTATTGCCTTCCCAAAGGATGTGGGAAAGACTATGCAATAAGCTACTGGAAATTCTCTGAGTCCTTGGGAGGATGAACAAAAATAGCCTCTTTTAGTTCCAATCTGAGTTTGTTTCCAGGACCAAGCCAATCAATCAATCTACAAATATTTATTAAGTGCTTATTGTGTTCCAGACATGGCATCAGGGGCACAGAGATACAAAGATATAAAAAATGAAACCAGAAAAAATCCAGAGAATTCCTGAGATCATAGACTTGGAGTCAGTGATCATCCAGCTCAATCCCTCCATTTTTTACAAATGAGAAAGTTGAGACTCAGAAGAGCCTTGCTGAGTCTATATAGCTAGGAAGTGACAGAACTGGGATTAAAACCAAGGTCTCCTGGTTTTATGTCCAGCATTCTTTCCACCATTCCAAAAAGTGGTTGTGGAAAATTCACTAGGAGTTATAATCTGATAAGGAAGGGGCCTTATAAGTTTAACTCTTTAGAGTAGGAAGTTTGAGGTCCCAGGATCTGCCATCTATGTCTTAAGTAAAGGTTCTCAGGAACACAGGTTGGAGGCAGAGGACAGACTGCTGAGAGTGGAGGACAGTGGAGGACAAAAGTCTTTGACTCAGCTTGACAGACCCACTGTCTCTGACAACTCTCTTCTCAGCTCTAGAGTGAAGTCAGTTAGACACCCTTGTGACTACAACTGGCCCAGCCTTTTCACACTAGCCTCGTGAGAATAGCCAAGAATTCAGCCCTCGGAGCAGCTGCCTCCCTGAGATGGAGTCACCACCCCCGGGTGGGGCACAATGAGGGCAAGGATCCTGGCAAAGGTAAAATGACTAACTGACTTTGCTCAGGAAGAGTTGCTCACATCCTCACCTCCCATACAAGTAGACCAGGAAAATATCAGAACTCAGTTCAGAAAATGTTCACACCTGCAAAGGCATGGAAATAACCCAGTGAACTGACAAAGATTTGGTTTAGGAATGTTACAAATGATGAGAATTTCCTTATTAATTTTACTTCATACCTTTACTGAGTTCCTGCATTGTGGTTCAGTAGAATTCAGTTCAATTCAGCAAACACTGTTTTTTTTTTCTTTTTTAATTAAATTTATTTATTTTTAGTTTTCAACATTCATTCCACAATCCCTTGAGTTTCAAATTTTCTCCCCCTTCCCACCATGGTGGCATGAAATCTGATATAGGTTCTACAAATAACTTCACATTAAACATTAGTCAAGTTGTAAAGAAGAATTATAACCAATGAACACCAAGAAAGAAGG
Source organism: Gymnobelideus leadbeateri (assembly GCA_011680675.1). Taxonomy (NCBI): domain Eukaryota; kingdom Metazoa; phylum Chordata; class Mammalia; order Diprotodontia; family Petauridae; genus Gymnobelideus; species Gymnobelideus leadbeateri. The sequence continues at coordinate 55,293 of WOXC01008217.1, read as the reverse complement.
GACGAAACAATACAAAACAGAAAGAGAGAGAGAAAAGAAGATAAGGATTCAGAGCCACTAATAGCTGTATGTGGATACCCAAAGATCTAAGAAAGAGGCACCGAATGTCTCACTCCTTTTTCTGTCTGTGGTGGGCAAAAGAGCAGCAAAAAGTCTAGGGCTGTGCCCTCCACTCCCTGTCCCACCCAGCAGAGCCTTTTTGCCCAAGATCCAACAACCATTACTACATCATTGGATTGGAAGCTCTTTGAGAGCAGAGGCTATCTTTTTTTATATATTTTCATCTCTGATGATTAGTACAGTGCCTGGCACATAGTTTGTTTGTCCTTCATTCTCAAAGAGGACCATGACATCAGGAAGGTGATGCCAAGACTTGAAAGTGAATTGAATGTAAAGTGAGGGAGGCCTGTGCAAAGTTGCCAGCCTCACTTTCTTTCCCAGAGCTCTTTGGGTCCAGTGGCAAGATATAGATCAGGACGAGTGGAGATGGCCCCCAGGCACATAGTAGGTGTTTAGTAAATGTTTACTGACCATTGACAACCAGGGCCCTGGTGGAGAAACTCTGGAAGCCTGATGTTAGCCCGGAAATGCCATGAGGGATTAGGCAGGCAAGGATGTTAGAGCATTTGACACTACCTTTCTTAGTGATCATTAATTAAGACATTGGAGCTTAATCCTTGGCCTGACAGACTGCGTCATGCCACTATTATTTTATATCCTGGCCTAGGGAGAGTTCAGCTTGTTAGCAACTCCATTAAAATTCTTGAGACACCTCATCAGGTGTAAGTTAGAAAGATAGTCTGATTCTCAGCAACACCTGAGACAATGGTCTCCCTCCTTAATGCTGCCAACTGATTCCCCTAGCTTTCTCTAAGTCCCAACTAAAATTCCACCTCCTAGGGCCTTCCCTTCATTGATTATTTCTTATTTATCCTGTATAAAGCTTGTTTTACATATATATGTATATATATATATATATATACACATATATGTGTGTGTGTGTGTGCGTGTGTGTATAGTGTGTTGTCTCTCCCATTTAAGCTTCTCAAGAACAGGAATTATCTTTTTCCTTGTTTTTTATATCTTTAGCACTCAGCACAGAGCCTGCACATGGCAGGTGCTTACTAAATGTTTATTGATTGATAGCTGTCAGGACCAAGATATGAGGCACATAGCTAGAGGAAGAATACTAAATTTCAGGTAAGTCATAATTCCACCACCACCCCTTGAGACTTCCAGATCCAATAGATTTCATTTGCATAGATTCTGATCCAATTCAATTTAACCCTATTCATCAAACATTTATTAAGCACCCCTTGTGTCCATAGCACTGAACTATTATTAGGGGAGGTACAAAGTTCACATTAGATGTTGGTACTTGCTCTCAGAGCCAAAGTTGAATGGGGCTCTGGGAAAGAAGGCTCCATCTTCCACCTGTACACTGGAGGAACACAGAGAAGACAATGAATACTAAGAGACAGGCTTTGTGCTAGCAGGCTTCCAATCGTGCTCCTTTGGGCACCATCTAAGCACAGTGCCTTATCTGTGCTGTCAGAAAAATGTTCCTTCTGAACCAGGATCTTTATCTCAGTAAAGTATGGAATGTGGTACCCTATACATGGGAATTACCTTTATTATCATTGCCTTTCACTCTGCCATCCAGAAAATGTCACTCCTCGGTGTCCATTCATATCATTTCAAGGCCCAATCAGAAGAATGGAGAAGATCTTCTTAGTGACTGATGCTGAAGAGGGATTCTGGGGCAGTATATACTGACCTCTGCTCAGTATGGAGGTACCTGCCTCCCCTAGCCTGGGAGCTGGAACCTATTGACTCTCTTATGTTATTTTAACACCATGAACTTGCTGGTACAACCTGTTTGTCCTCGGTGTGAAAATTTTACTCAAGCATCAATTTGCCTCCATTTCTGTCTCTGGGTTTCATCACTTTTAGAGTTCATATATTTCCCAGAGATCCAGCAATTATTAAATAAAGAGGTGATGATAGAGCCTAAAGACCAGACAAACCCAAGTGTATGTGAAGGTGAAGGCTGAGGCCATTATACAAGGAGTAGCCTTGAGGCTATGAAATACAGTCCTTACTTGGCCAGACTACCTAAATGCAAGCTTTGGCTGTTATGAATGAATGGAGATGGAGGGATGGAAAGCCCAGAATAGTTTGAATCAAAGCTTAACAGCAAGAAAGCCAAGGGTGTTGGGAGAATTCCAAGTAATCTAGTTAGACTGGAATATACTATATTTAAAAGAGAATCATAGAAACCTGAATATATAGCTAACCAATTGTGAAAACATAGGAAAGTAGGATTTGATTTACACATTTTTTAGACACAACTGTGCAGTGAACTCTAAATTATTTGTATGCAGCCAGATTTACCCAAGGCAGATATTTAATCTCAGGCTGCCTCTTCTCTCCTTTGTCCAATATGGAAAATCCATCTCCTCTTCTCCTACTTCACCAGAAAATGTTGAGGGGAAACAAATTAATTTTGATATCAACCAAGGAAAACACAAATAAATCGCTGATGCCAAGGAAAAAAATAGATGATGCTTTCCAAAATTATCTTGAGCGATGTTTAGTATTATTTGTGATACAGATCTCCTACATGAAAATCAAAAAGCTTGAGGTAGTTTTAAGTTAAGAACACATAATTAAATACAGCAGGTCCTAAATAGATTATCTCTCAGTTCAAAAAAACCCTTCAATACTCATTTAAATTAATTTTGGGGTTAGTAAAGAGGTTCTAGTTCTAAATTATTATATAAAAAATAGGATTGAGGGGAGAAAGTTGTTTTCTGGAATTTGCCAAGGTTGATGTTACTTGGACACTAATTGCCTCCTCCTTGAGGCCAAAAGATAGTCAGGGAGGTGAGAAAGTACAGTGATTGCTTAAAGGGCAGAAAGTTTTCCAGCTGCAGAAAGAGAAAAGAACAGGGCCAACATGGAATCTTAGGGAAGTAGGTAACTTGGATTTTTGTGATTTCTGTATTTCCATTGTCTCTCAAACCATAGGCATTCCTATGGGTAAGGGAATGGCCAGCTAGTCAATCTGGTAGAAGCTCAGGATCTAGAATGACCGAGACAAAGGAGGCAAATTCTGTGGACATTTCTTTGGGATTAAAGAAACTCACCAGCTAAAGCTCTATCTAATGCTTCTGATCACACTCAAGAGTGATGCAAAAAGGTCTTTCCATAGGCTTGGGAGGGGGCTAAAGAGAATGAAATTGTAAGAGTATCAGAGACTATAGAGAAATCTTATTCAATGAACCTCTTTGCCCCATTAGGAATTCTAGATGCATTTAATTCCATTTTGACTTGAGTGCTAGGAGGTTGGGATTAGAGTCTGAATGATCAAATTACTGAAAAATTACCAAAATTATTCACCAAATTACAAAAACAAGGTGTTTATGCAAAATAAAAGGTTCTTTGTATATGTTTGTGTTGGGAGGGGAAAGTAGTATTATTAATGTATATATAAAGTTTCCCAAGGTGGGTAATTTGAATTTTGTAGTACAGATATTTGTGAATATGATCTTTGTTTTTTAGTTATTTTGATTATTATATTTCAACCTAATTGGTTTCTTTTGTAATGTTATGTATGTTATTTTATGCATTTAAAAACATTCATCTGAGAAGGGATCCATAGGTTTCACCAGACTGCTGAAGAGGTCCATGTCACTAGAAGAGTTAAGAACTCTTGCTATAATCCAAGAAATAATTGAACAAGTTATTGGGGTGGTGGGGCTATTGAGAACTGGGGGACAGAGGGATAAATAGGTGTTGGTACATGGTGTAGCTGAAAGGACAGTAGCCTGGTAGAAGTCAGAAAGCCTGGGCTCCAGTTCTTCAAAAGCAACCCATTTCTCTTTTGGATAGCTCTGACAGTCAGTAAATTTCATCTTTCACCAACCTAAATCTGTTTCTCTATGAATTCACTGATTTATTCTTTCATCAAAGTTATATTAAGCTTCTATGGAGTGAAGAGATAAAATTTGGATAGAACAAGGTCCTGGATGCATGGAGTTTACAATCTTAATAGCAAGATAAACAGAAAGTCATAATATATAATATAATAGATGAATTAGGTTTTTGAAAAAAAGGTTCAAGGAAGAAAATCATTTACCACTATGGCTCAGCTAACATTTTCTGCCACAATTTCAGCCCCCTTCTCCTAAAGATGTGCAAAATGATTTGCCTATACTCATTTGAACTTCAGACAATTCTATATGGTAGTTACTTCTCCCCCTTGCCCGATTAGATGGTAAACTTTTTGCAGGCAAAAATTATGTCTCCCATTCTTAGACCAGATTATCACTACTATATGCCAGATATTGTGTGAAGTGCTAAGGACACAAAGACAAAATTGGAAAGGTATGTCAGGGTTTGGATGGGATAAAACCTATGATTAGAATATACATTTTAATGAGTATACCTAGATAATAAAAATAAAATGAATTACTTTATATAATATAAATATTATATTTGTGATATGATATGATATATTATATGTGATACTATAATAAATAATAAATATTTTCTTCTATGAGAAAATATAGGAACCAAATAGGGGGTAGGATGGGGTCATTTGGGCTAACTTCCATGGATCAAATGATCCATCCAAATTTGAAACAAATGATTTAGTTATTAGAGTTTTTATTAGAGTATTATTACTTTATTGTTTATTAGTATTATATCTGTAGTTTAGAGAACACCATCCATAGAGAAATAGGACAAGTCACAGAGACAGATTATAAGCCTGACTTCTTGTTTTTGTCCTTTGCTTTCGAAGAGGACCATGGCATCAGGGAAATGATGACAGGACTTGCAGCTGACTTTGATTTGAGTGAGGGAGGGCTGTGCAAGGTCACCAGCCTCACTTTCTCCTCCAGAGCCATCTAGGTCTAGTGGCCAGATACTCATCAGAATGACTAGAGATGACCCAGGATGCAATGGGAGACCATGGCCATTTTAGGCTAAGGCCTGAGGTATGATATAAACTTAATTTCATAGTGGTAAGAGACCTTAATGATCTAGACATCTTTTGGAGTCACTTTCTCCACAAAGTAGAGTGGCTAGTAACTTCATTATTTGCTCTAATGGTTATCTCAAGATGTCCTCCCCTCCTTCACCCTCGTCTCACCCAAAGCGGCCCTTCTCCTTGCCCAGGCACATCCTTATACATGAACAAGTGATTCCATTCTCTCCCATCTTCTCTGGTAAATTGCCCTTCTCTCATCCCCACTCTCTCAGAAATCTTCATTTGTTCTTCCTATCCACTGGCTGCTTCTCTACTGTCTCCACACACGCCTATGCCTCCTTCATCCCAAAACAAAACAAAACAAAAACCCCTCACTTGATCCAACCTTCCATGGTAGCTATCATCTTTTCTCTCTCCTCTCTTTATGTTTAAACTACTTGAAAAGGCATTTACAATCTAAGTCTCCAATTCCTCTCCTCTCTTCTAAAGCCTCTGCAATCTGGCACCTGAGCACATCATACAATGATCTCTTAATTGCTGAATCTAATGGCTTTTTGTCATTACAAATGGCTTTTTTGTAAGAAGGATCTTCATCCTTCTTAACCCCTCTGCAGCTGTGGATATTGCCAATCACTGTCTTATCCTGGACAGTCTTCTCTCTCTCCTTGTTCTTCTCCTACCTGTTTGATCACTCTTCAGTTTCCTTTGCTAGATTTTTCTCCAGGTCATCACTGCTAATTGTGGGTGTCTCCCAAAGGTCTGAGAAAGAGAGCAAAGTCAGGCACAGTCTGAAATACAACATAAATTTAAAAAAAATTGATTTGAGAGTTGAGAGGGAGAACAGTCAGATTCCCACAGACTAAAATTCTTCAGGAGAAGTTGACCCTGGAGGAAAGGGTAACTCTCAAGAATAAATTCTAGAGACATAAAGGGAACAGATTCTACTGAGAAGTTAAAATGGGAATTGTCTGAAAAAAAGCTGTGGATTTAGATGGAAGTCATCATCCAACTTAGATTTTTAAAAGATGTATACAGGAGATAGGAGCGAGGATGTTCATATCAAGATGACATTTTTGTTAATGATAAAGGTTTAGATGACATGCCCATCAATTGTGCAGATGACCCAAAGCTGGGTTACTAATGTTACTTTGTTACTAACAAAATTACTAATGTCATCTTGGGCAGCATTGACATGGATTCTAAGAATAAGAAAGTGAGAGTCCTCATATTCTGACCTGGTCATCACATAAACTGGTTCAGTTCTGGGCTTCACAGTTTAGAAGGACATCAGTGTTCTGGAAGGCATACAGAGGAAGGTGTGGGAAGGGTCTTGAGACATGTCAGTTGAAGCAATTGAGAGGACAGTTAGTTAGCCTGGAGAAGAGAAGACTACTGGAGGGACCTGATTGCTATGATCCATAGTTTGGTGATCTGTCATGTGATAGAAAAATTGCTCCCAGAAGACAGATCCAAGAACAATAGGAAGTTACAAAAAGTTCATTTATACTTGTTATTTAGGGAAAAAAAGTAAAATCTTCCTAAACATTAGAGCCTGAATTACTCTAATTGGAGCCATTCTAATTGGAATGATGCAATAATGAAATGAGCTGCCTTCCCCTAGAGGTTGTACGTTCCTCTTCATTGGAGTTCTTTGTTGTTGAGTCATTTCATTAATGTCTGACTCATTGTGACCCCATTTGGGGTTTTCTTGGTAAAGATACTGGTGTGTTTTACCATTTTTCCTCCAGACCATTTTACAGATGAGGAAACTGAAACAACCAGGGTTAAGTGACTTCCCATGGGTCAGAGAGCTAGCAAATATCTGAGGCCAGATTTGAATTCAGGAAGATGATTCTTCCTGATTTAAAGCCTGGTATTCTATCCACTATGCCACCTAATTGCCAGAGGCTGGATGCTTATTTTTTGTATAAGTTACATGGACATTCCTTTTGGGAAAAGGTTAGACTGGAGGTCAACTGAGGTCTCTTCCAACCATGAAATGCTGTATTTCTATGAAGCCCACTTAAGTCTTTCTCTGGTGTTAAATTTTGCCACAGAGGTAACTGCTTTCTCAAAAACTATAGCAGCAAAGTCTATATTATTATGAGAAGGCCAAAGGGTCCACAAAATATAAGAAGTGAAGAATCCCTGCCCTAGAGGACATCTGAAGACTCCAGCCTATGGACATTATCTATGGGGATTTTCTTCAATTTGCTCCAAATCAAATTTTATAGCTCATTTTTGCCTCAGAATGGAGGGTTCCTGGTCCACACACACCCCAAAGCCTGTTCATATATTCTAAGTCTGTAATGAAAGTGAGAGGAAAAGTAAGGGCAATAGAAGCCAGAGGGGTGGAGTTTCAACTTGACAGTTCCTATCAAGTGAAAAGCTTATAAATGGAGGCCCAGTGATGGAGCATATATATATATCATCTCCAATGGACCATCAGAGACAAATAAAAGAGAACCATTACCATCTGGTTTCAAAATATAAGTGCTTTGGCTACAACCAATTTTTAAGAGTATCTGCTCAATCATAGAGAAGATGTCATTTCATTGGAAGGAACTATCAGTAATAATTGGCTCACAGATCCTTAAAACACTGAAATAAGATGAGGTCTAACATCTGTCAAACCTTTACCACTTTGTAATTCTCATATTGGCCAGGTGCTATAGTGCAGCAGCTAAGGGAGAGCTTCACTCACAGTCACAGTTCAATCAGTGGTGTTGGGTAAAGCCTCTAACAGATGGGAGTGTTCCTTGCAAAAGATATTCTGACTAGATAAAAGCACTGCTCTCTAATTATAGGTCTTGGTTGCATTCTTTATGGCTCCCCCACCTATGAAACACCTTATCTTGAGTCCGGAGGAAGAGTTAGAATTAGTACAATAAATATTCAGCTGGAGCCCAACTTTCAGGCATGTTGTCAAAGAGCATAGCTCTGATGCTCAACAAAAGGCATGAATGATAGACCTGTTTGGCAGCAGATACTATGAGTTCTTTACGGGCAGGTGTCCAAACAACCCTGCTCCAGGGAAATATCCCAACTATGTAGTTTTTGATGACTGAGGAACCTGGAGCTTTCTACAGACAATAGGTATAACACAATGGAACCCACTAGATGAATTCAAAGACAAACCCTCCTTCAGGCCAAGACACAGTATCTCTTCCATGCAGTGAATCCTCTGAGCCCGCCTCCTCTCTCTGGTGCCTATGGTTCACTGAGACTTGAACTCTTTCCACCTCTGGCCTTTGTCACCTTGCTTCCTCTCACTTCCATTACAGAATTAGAATACGGGAACAGGCTCTAGGGAGTGTATGGACCAGGAATCTTCAGTGTTGAGAGGCAAATGAGTTGAAGGATTTGGTTTGGACCAGACTGAAGAACAGCTAGGTTGGGTGCTGTCCTTAGGGCTGAGCCTTCAGGTTTTCTCCAGGGCAGGCATTCTTCACATCCTGTGTCATGGACCACTTTGACAGTCTTGTAAAGTTGATAAACACCTTCTCATAATAATGTTTTATGATGCATTAAAAATACTTAGGATTACAAAAGAAACCATTTATATTGAAATATGATTATCAAGGAGCATCTAGGTGACAGAGTAGATATAGCACCAACCATGGAGTCAGGAAGACCTGAGTTCAAATCTAGCCTCAGACACTTACTGTCTGACCCTGGGCAAGTCACTTAATCACTGTTTGCCTCAGTTCCCTCAACTGTCAAATGAGCTGGAGAAGGAAATGGCAAACCACTCCAATATCTTTGTCAAGAAAAGCCAAATGGGGTCCCAAACAGTCAGATATACCTGAAATGACTGAACAAGAACAACAGCACCAAATATTTTTTAAAGAAAACAAATGCACAGACCAGTGGATAAGCACTTCTGCTCCAAGGTCATTGTGTATAGAAGGCCCTAAGACTTTATCTTATTATCAGATAACAGAACAAGAACCAGACTTTAGAGAATATCTGATCCAACACTCTTCATTCTATAAGCAAGGAGAGGCTTAAGCAGTGCTATTATTCAGACCCTGTACCTAGGACTTTAAACTTGCAGTTTTTTCTCTGCCATTCCATATGTTTCTCCAGCACCCCATAGGGCACCCCTGGCATTTTCCAACATCCTACGGAGAATGCTGGACTCCCTTCAAGTTCCCATAGAGGGCACTGAAATCTCTGCCCCAATTCCTGCCAGGGTCCCAAAGACAACACTCACTAGTTTCTCACAGATTCCTGGGAGAACACCAAACTCTTATCTCCTGTTCTTAGAAAACCTGTTTAGATCCCTTTGTCCTAGGTTATTGGAGTCCAGTGCCATCAGTAGGACTGGTCATCCCAAAGTTCCCTCTTTCTGTCCCTGGAGTTTCTAGACAGCCTTATTCCTCTGGAGACAAAACACCTTTGGTTACTGCCTCCAGCGTTCAACAGGAAGTGCCTACAATGGCAACAGTATTGGGCCTGAGGGGTTCTGAGATGGTGACTAACATGATTTGAATGAAATATATTGTGTCATTCTCTGTCTCTAAATCTTGAGGGTGGGGCATGAGAGGAGTACCTATGCTGTAAAGTGGCCAGATGGAATAGGGCACCACCTGGTGTCAAGCTGGATGTGAAACAACCAGTCCCTTGGGCAGCCAGGCAATGGGGCTGTTCACCAGGGACCCTCCGATCACTCCTATCCCCAGGTATATGACAGTAGTGGGGAAAACACAAGTTTTGAGCCCCCTGATCCTTCTAAACAGCCTTCCTGGCTTCCTATGTTCAGGATAATGGACACTCCTTGAGGGTTGGGGCTGTCTCATTTTTTTATCTTTGAGTCCCTAGCACTTAGTGACTGGAGAGCCAGCCTCTGTGAAAGAAAGACTTGAGTACAAGTCCTCCCTCGGATACACACTGGCTGCATGACCCCGGGCGAGTCTCTCAACTATCTCTCTGCTTTAGACAACTCTCCAAGACTACAAGTTAGAGAAGAGTTACCCACCTTCACTGGTAAAGGGAGTTTCCTCACCTTTCAGTTCCTTATAGGTGCTTACTAAAACTTTGTTGTCAAATACCATATAATTATAAAAATCAGGATTGACCTTAAGAAAGAGCGAAAAGGGGCAGCTAGATGGTACAGTGGATGGAGTGCCCAGCCTGGAGTCAGGACAGATTTGAGTTCACATCTGACCATCACTTAACCCTATTTGCCTCAGTTTCCTTATCTGTCAAATGAGCTGGAGAAGGAAATGGCAAATTGCTCCAGTATCTTTGCTGAGAAAACCCCAAATGGGATCACACTTGGACAGGACTGAAAAAACCGAACAACATACAATTAGGAAGGAAGTGTGTCAGAGGCAGGATTTGAACTCAGTTTCTATAACTTAAGAGGCAGTGTTTTGGTTTGTTTGTTTGTTTTCCCCTCTCTAGCGTACTTCATCTTTGTCCTTGTTCCTCAGGTAGTTTTCAAGGTCTTCCAAGGTTTATTATTCCTTGCACCAGATACATGTGATAGAGAAGGTAGAAGGAAAGATAATCAGAGGGATAGAAGGTACCAGAAAATCTAGACATCTTGGCTGGGCCATTCAGTAATACTCCAGGCCCAAAATAGCCAATCTTGCTCAGAGTTCATTATCCTGACACTGTTTCCTCCTCCTCCTCACATCCAATACTCATTAACTGTGGTATGCAACCAGTTAGAACCTGTTGATCAGGCAGTCCATCATTTACTGTTTACTGATCACCCTGTGTGTCTAACACTGTGATGCTTCCACCCAGATTGCTTTTTCCATTAATTAAAAATTCCTCTCCACCTTGGTCACACGGAATCAGTCAATAAACACGTCCCTTAAATGATAGATGACTAAACAGAGGCCTATAAATGTTAAATGACTTGTCTAAGGTCACAAAGATAGTAAGGGACAAAGTCAAGATTTGAATCCAGCCACCATTACCATCACCACCACCACTGCCAGCCCTCTGACACCTAAGTCACACTAAATCCAGAGTCCCTTCTAATGCACAACGTAAACTTTCGTCCAAGTTTACTAGCAGCTTCCAGTCAAGAAATCAGCAAAAGTAGACCATATAAAATAACTAGATAGTATAAAAAATATGAGAGTATACCTGCCAAAACAGACACAGGAACTATATAAATATAAACACAGAACACCTTTTATACTATACTATACTATACTATACTATACTATACTATACTACACTATACTATACTATGCTATGCTATGCTATGCTATGCTATGCTATACTATACTATATTATATTATATATATTATATAATATATACATTTTATATATAATATATGATATATATATTATATATATGAGTTAGATCTAAATAATTGGAGTAATATCTGTTGTGCATGGGTAGGTAAAGATAATATAGTAAAAACTGATAATTTTATATAACTAATCTATTTATGTAATACCCTCCCAATTAAATTACTAAAAATTACATTATTGAATCAGAAAAAATAAAAACAGTTCATTTGGAAGAGCAGAAAGTCAGGAACTTCAAGGAAACCAGGAGGAAAAGATGTGAAGGAACCAAATTTAGTAGTGTCAGACCTTAAATAATATTATAAGGTAAGAGAACTATTGAAGTGTAAAAATTGATAATTTTTTTTGAATTAAAATTTTCCTGTATAAATAAAACCTATGTAGCCAAGAATAGTGGGAATACAGAAAAATTGGGGAGAAAAACTCTCATAGACAATCTCCCAGATAGAATGTAAGTGGGTCGGAATGCTGTTGTGGAGTAGGAAATGGTGAGCTGGCGGATTTAGAAAAATATAGAGACTTGGACTTATGAGGGAAGCTGTCATCCACCTTCAGAGAAAGAGATGATGAATAGAAGAAAGCAGCGAAAGTCGGGAATGAAATGCCTTTGGAGAATCCTCTGCTCATTCCTGAAGAGGGGATCTTTAACACCAAGGATCTTTCCTATAATCAGCCCATTTCAGAAGCAGAAGGAACCTCAGAGACCACCCTTGCCGGTATCAATCTGAGCATCATTCTCCCCTCTACTGTCCTCAAGAAGTTACCCAGGCTCACTCTGAAGACAGTACCAACAAATCCCCACCATCTCCACCCCTCCCAGGTGGAAGGATTCTTTATATTCATCTGAAGCCGATTTCCCTGTATAACTTTCACACACTGGCCCTGATTTGGTCCTCTGAAGCCAACCAGGATTAGATTGGTATTTCTTCCAGAGGTCAACCTTTCAAATTTTTTAAGCTATCAATGTCCCTAAAATGCAAGTCTTTTCTTATGTGAGTTAAATATTCCCAGTTTCTTTGAGTGATTCTACTAAGATATAGTAGATTTAGAATGGGCTTGATATGGGGTGGCTAGGTGGTGCAGTGAATAGAGTACCTCCCTGGAGTCAGGAGGACCTGAGTTCAAATCCAGCCTCAGACACTTAACACAAAAACTAGCTGTGTGGCCTTGGGCAAGTCACTTAACCCTAATTTCCCTCCAAAAAGCAAAAAACAAACAAACAAAAAAGAGTGGGCTTGATAGGAGTATAGAACTCTACATTTCCCAAATCAAGGCAACACTGAAAAAAATGGCTCCCTCATACCAAGTGAGAGGTATTCTTCCCCCAAAACTGCCTTTCCTGGCCCTCTTGCTTCTGGGGATCCCTGTTTTCTTTGAGGAGGACTTCTCAATGTTTATGCCACATGTAGGCTGGAGTGTCTTTTTTATTTGAGTCTAACATGATTCTACACAAGTTCATTTTCTCTCTATCAGGGTTTTCTTCTGTGCCATGAGAAATGTCAGGATAGGAGAAGGATCTAACCACCAGCATTAGATGTAGTATCTTGGGACACACTTACCCACCCCATCCTGTGGCAAGGTTGAAGTAGGATTCCATCACAATCCCCTAACAGCTTGTGTAACCCATACAGCTGATATAATTGAGAGGCAATGTGTCAGGGGCATAATACACATCCTCTCACTCCACCTATCTGTTTGTTAATGTGACAGGTTAGGGTGGAAGATGCCTGGAATTCTTTGGAAAGTCTACTACTGCCAGCTTGAGAAGTGCTGGTGAGAACAAAAGAGGTCTATCTGGGTGGCCTAATATCTGCCATCACTGGGCTCTTCTGTCCCTGCGCTGGGCTTTAGGAAGTATGCTCAGTAGCTTATCATGTAGGTGGAAACCTTTCAAAGAAAGTAAGATGGAAAAACCTTCCTAACTTTTCCCCTTCCATTCCATTTTACTGCCCCTCTGGAAACTTACACCTTGACTTTTAGTGGAGATTACCAACGATTGACACATTATATTTATCCACCAAAGACCCGATCTTTTCCCCATGCGCATTTTGCTGTCAAAATGGTGGATTGAGGGTGGAAGGATTTATGTGATGACACTATTCCAATCATGGAATACCCTGACCAGAATGGAAGAAAGGCCAAAACATCATTCCATATCCCTTGCTTACCACTTCCTCTCTCTCTCTGAATTTTTGGCTGCACAACCTTACTGGGCCTTCATTGCCTCAAACATAAAATGAGAACATTGGACAACATGGCCTCTTAGGTCCACTGCAGCTTCAAATGAGTTCTTCCAAGGATTTCCCCAAGTTTGGAAGGTCAGATTGTTGCTCACTGTTGCTTGCAACGGGTAGAAATGATCCTGAGAGAGGAAGATAATGCATTTGTGGGCAAGGGGAATGAGCTATGTGAGGAAATAAAACACTTGAGTAAATAGAAAATTTCCTGATTGTTATATTAGATGGTGGGTGTTCATTTAATAGAAGGCACAAGCTCTTCAGTTACTTTACATATGCAGCATATTCACTCAAAGCAGGGAAAGGAGAAATGTTTATCTCAGGGGTGGTGGTTTACAGAGGATTACACTGAAACTACTTCTGGCTTCTCCTTGAGAATCACTTGTCCTAGGTACTGGAGATCAGTATTTATTAAGTGCCTATTATGACCAGGCTCTGTGCTATAAGACACACTACCTGTCTTTCTATGGGGCTCGCAATTCCTATGCATGTAGGATAATAGATTTAGAGTTGGGAGGGACCCTAGAGACTGTCTAGTTCAATTTCTTCATGTTACAGATAAGGAAACTGAGGCATAGAGAGGTTAAGTGACTTCCCCATTGCCCCATAGCTGGTAAGGTGAATCTGAACGTGGGCCTTATGATTCCAAATATAGTGCCCTATCCATGAGACCACAGCTGCCTCTCTGATCAGGTCACTGCCTTGCTCACAAACCTTCTGTGGCTCCCTTTCAGCTAGATGATAAATTACAAACTCTTTGGGCTGATTTTTAAGGCCCTTCACAGTTGAGCTCCAATCTACCTCCCCAAACTGATTTCACATTTCTTCTCTTCATGAACTGTATACTCTTGCTAATCTGGACTACTAGTTGTACCCTGAACTCTAGTTCTCCACCACCTCTGTGCATTTGCACAAGCTGTCTGCCATGCCTAGAATCTACTCCCCGCCTCATCTGCACTTTCAAAATTCTTCAAGGCACAAGTCCTGTGCCACTTCATCTATAAAGACTTCTCTCTCCTTATCTTTCTAGTTATTAGCATTCTTTAAATTCAGTTTAATTCAGTTCAACAAGTATTTACTAAGCTTACTGATTCTACCTTCACAATACATCTCACATCTATGCCCTTTTCTCTACTCCTCTAATCACCTAGGTCCATGCTTTATTTCCGGGCAAAAGTCTCTCCATAGTGTACCTCTTCTTTCTACAATTCATTGTCCACACAGTAGCCAGATTTGATTTTTCTACTGTATTAATCTTAGAAAGCCCTTCACGATTTGGCTCCAGCCTATGTCTCCTATATTCTTACATATTATTCCTTCATGCTTTCTACCTTCTAACCAAACTGATGTACTTGTTCCTCCCCATACATGCCCCTCCATCTCCCATCTCTTATCCATTCACCATGCTTGAAATATACCCCCTTTTAATCTTTGCATCATGTAATCCTTAACTTCCTTCAAGGTTTAGCACAAGTTCCCCTACCTACAGGAAGCAAGCCTGTCCTGAACCTCTCTAGCTGCCATTCTCCCCACCCAGCAATTACCGTCCACTCTGTATATATTTTATATTTAATTTTCTGCATCCATATCATTTCCTTCAATAGAATCTAGGCTTCTTGACAGCAGAGACTGCTTGATTTTCTTGTTTTTATATTCCTTATACTTGACACATTACTTGCCAGATATGCTATTTCTTCCATGAATATTTATTGAATGATGTAATTATAATAATCAGCTATTGTTCAGTTCTTTTAGTCACGTCTGACTGTTCATGACCCCATTTGGGGCTTTCTTGGGATGGTTTCCCATTGTCTTCTCCAGCTTATCTGACAGAGGACAAAACTGATGCAAACAGGGTTAAGTGACTTCCCCAGGGACACACAGCTAGTAAGTGTCTGAGGACAGTTTTCAATTCATGAAGATGTGTTCCTGATTCCAAGCCTGTCACTCTGTGCACTATGGTGCCACCTAGCTGCTTCATGAAATACCTAAAACACATAAAGTTGGAGATGCAGGTCTAGAATTCAGGTGACTAGGGCCAGATACACGGATTTCAGAGTCATTTGCATAGATGTTAGTTGAATCTATCAGTGCTGATGAGGTCAATGAGAAGTTTTATAGAAAGAAGAGGGCCAAGGACACAGCCCTGGGGTACCAACCATGCATAAAGAGTAGAATATTAATGAAGATTCATCTAAGGAGATTGAAGAAAGGTCATAGGGGAATGAAGAAAGATAAGAGAATGAGGCATCATAAAAACTCAGGAAAGAGATATCGAGGAGGAAAGTATAGTGATTCCAAAAAAGGATGAAAAATAGGTAAACGTCATCAAATTTGGTGATTAGATCTTTGGTAACCTTGGAGAGGGCAGTTTCAATTGATCAATGAGGTTTTATTCCATATGGCAGAGTTTTGAAGAGTGAGAGGTGAGAGCTTTTCTAGGAATCTAGTGAACAGATAGTCTGATTGATAGACTGATAGTACAAGAGGATGTAGGATTGTAAGAAATAATTTCCAAACTGAAGGAAGGAGGGGTGAGGGAAATTTTCTCAAAATAGTCCACATTTATAATAAGCCTTAAACAATGAATGTGTGTTGACAAGAAAGAAAAAAGCTTTTGACAGAAAAGGATCTCTTTGGGGGGTGTTTAGTAACCCAGTTTTCTGGAGCATGTGCCTTCATGAAGTGGTCTATAAGTCTTAAAAGGTCAGTTGGGGATGGATCTTGGAAGGTCTTAAACGCCAGGGTAAAGAGTTTGAGCCTTATTTTTTAGGTTATGGAGAGCCATGAACAGTTCCCAAGCAGAAGGGTGA
This sequence comes from Gymnobelideus leadbeateri, assembly GCA_011680675.1. NCBI lineage: Eukaryota > Metazoa > Chordata > Mammalia > Diprotodontia > Petauridae > Gymnobelideus > Gymnobelideus leadbeateri. The sequence continues at coordinate 38,971 of WOXC01008217.1, read as the reverse complement.
CTATCAGATCTGTGCCCCTCCCTGACAAAACAGATTAATCTGCTGGTGTTTTACAGGATTGGGTTCGAGAGAGCAGGACTTTTCTCTTTTCCTTGACAATCTCATCCATTCCTATGGATTCAATTATAATCTCATGCAGAAGATGTCCATGCCTAAAATGCTAGCTCCATTGGCAGCCAGAGACATGAGGTGGATAGATGGGTTTGTTAAAAGGTTTCTGTAGTGCTTCAGTAAAGAGATGATGTAAGGAAAGGGATCAGTGCAAAGGACCCTATGGGGGACAACCTCCAGGACTTTGCAAAGTAGGAGATATTGTTTTTAATGTGCTTCTCATAGTGTCTGGCACAGTAGGGGATATATAGATGCTTATTCCTTTCCCTGCTACTGGACATGGTGGAGCTGCAGAAGAGGGAATCAAAGATAAGTGAGATTTCAGGCAAACGTGACTATAAGCAAAGCAATTTATGAACAGATATAGAGAAGTCAGAAGGAGAAACTAATTTAAAGGAGAAAGCATGTTAGTTGAGACTTAGAAACATTAAGGCATGGAGCAGCTAGGTGGCACAGGCAATATAGCACCAGCCCTGGAGTCAGGAGGACCTGAGTCCAAAATCCGGCCTCAGACATTTAACACTTACCAGCCGTGTGACCTCGGGCAAGTCATGTAACCCCAATTACCCTGCCTTTCCCCCTCCAAAAAGCAAACAAACAAACAAAAAACACTGAGGCAGTCATGGTGCATGGGCAGAACACTGGGCCTAGACTTAGGAAGACCCAAGTTTAGATCAGCCTAATTGCTTTGTGACCATGGGCAAGTTACTTAACTTTTGTTTACTCAATTTTAAAATGGGAATAATAATAGCTTCTACATCACAGGGTTCTTGTGAGAGTCAAATGAGTTAATTGTAAAAAAAAAATGATTAGCACAGTGCCTGGCATACAGTAGGTTCTGTATAAATGCTGAGTTGCTTTCTTCTAGAGTCTAAGCTGTCAGTCAAAATGTCAGACAGGCAGTTTTAAATACCAAATGGAAGTATGGGAAATATTGTGGCTGCCAACATGGCTGTCTCCTATGTGAAGATGACATTTGAAAGCATAGGAATGAATGAGATTGCTAAGGAAAGGAGATAAAGTAGCCAAGGACAGAACATTCAAGAACACCAATGTTAAGAGAGAAGAAGAAGAAGAAGAAGAAGAAGAAGAAGAAGAAGAAGAAGAAGAAGAAGAAGAAGAAGGAGGAGGAGGAGGAGGAGGAGGAGGAGGAGGAGGAGGAGGAGGAGGAGGAGGAGGAGGAGAAGGAGAAGAAGGAGAAGAAGAAGAAGAAGAAGAAGAAGAAGAAGAAGAAGAAGAAGAAGAAGAAGAAGAAGAAGAAGAAGAAGAAGAAGAAGAAGAAGAAGAAGAAATAGCAAGGCAAGAGGCTGTAATTTGGGTTATAGCAGAACCAGAATAGTGTAGCCTGAAAAGTATATTTTTCAAGAAGTGGCAAAGTGTCAAAACTTGGAGTATAGAAGACTAGGAAAAACCCATTAGTGAATGATACTGTTACTGTAATTTACTAGCTTAAAAAGTTGTTCATAAAAGAGGCATACAATTCAGTAACATTTAAAGCAATGACACTTGCTTAAGGTGCATTCTGACTGACACAATGGAAGGACTGAAGACCTAATCTGAGACATCCATGGATGGGAGCACTAAGGGTATCAATCAAGGTCACAGCCAGGGAGGTTATTAGAACCTTGAGTATGAAAAGCTTTGGGCCTTTGGAAAAGAGAAGTTAGTGATGGACCTGTGAGAAGCTTTAGATTTAGCGTGCTTTATCAAGTAGTCAATGTGTAGGACACCTGAATCCAACATTACCTACTCATGAGGAAAGGAGCATAGTTTTATTGGGAGAAAAAAAAGAAAGAAGGAAGGAGAGAGGGAGGGAAGGAGGAAGAAGAAGGAAAGCAAAGAGGGAAAGAGAGAGGGAAAAGGAATAAAGAAGGGAAGGAAGAGAAAGGCAGGAAGGGTACAAAGAAGGGAGGAGGGGAGGAATAGAGGGAGGAAAGAAATAAGGGAAAAAGAATGGAGAGAGGGAAGAAGAAAGAGAGAAAGGAAGGGGAGAAAGAAGGATGGAGGGAGGAAGGAAGGAAATGGGAATTTCAAAATTAATATTAGCTTGAGCTCCTACTGTACTGATTTCTACTGTATTGATTCTACAATGTAATTATTTTTATGCCATGTTAATTTTTATGATTGAGTCTGCATATGCCTAAAGCCACTTTTCTATGTCCTTGAATTGAGCTTAGGAATTTAGCTTTTCCTCTGAGTTAATTTAAGTTACAATTAATGAGAAAAACTCTTATCTATCATACCTTTAGCTCCTGGGAAAATGCCAAGACAACCAGTATTATCTTTAAGTCTAGAAGCTAGCTCTAACAAATACATTGTCCCTGAATTGTCATTGCACCATTAAGGAAAGCCGTTATCTCCCTTACAAATATTTGTAGGCACCAGAGAATTTGCTAATCTAGATCCACTTATAACATCTGCAATATATAACTGGATTCTACAAATCAATCAGCATACATTAATGACAAAGTAGAGTGATTACTAGCTCCATGTGGATTGAACAAGTCATCAATGAGTTCCTTAAGAAAAATTCCCCAGGATCAAATGCATTCACAAGTGAAATCTACCAAACATTCAAAGAACAGTTAATCCTAATACTATACAAGCTATTTGGGAAAATATGTAAAAAAAAAGAGTCCTTCCAAATTCCTCTTATGACACAGATATGGTACTGACCCTTCAATCAGAAAGAACAAAAACAGAGAAAGAAAACTATAGACAAATTTCTTTAAAAATATTAATTAAAATTTTTAAATAAAATCTAGCAAGGAGATTACAGCAATATATCACAATGATTATACACTATGATCAAGTAGGATTTATACCAGCAATGCAGGGCTGGTTCAATAGTAGGAAAACAACATGATTGACCACCTTGACAACAAAACTAACAGAAAATATATGATTATCTCAATAGATACAGAAAAAGCTTTTGACAAAATACAACATTCAATTCCATTAAAAACACTAGAAAGCAAAGGAATCAATGAAACTTTCCTTAAACTGATAAGAAGTATCTATGAAAACCATTAGCAAGCATTATCTGTATTGGGGATAAGCTAGAAGCCTTCCCAATTAGATCAAGGATGTCTATTATCGAACTATTATTCAATCTTGTAATAGAAACGTCAGCCATATCAAAAAGAGAAGGAATTGGATTGAAGGGATTAGACAATGAGGAAACAAAGCTCACTCTTTGCAGTTAATATGAGTAATTCCTTTACCCAATCCATTGTGGGCAGCTAGGTGGTACAGTAGATAGAATGCTAGAACTCATGTCCAGAAGACCTCCGCTCAAATTCAACCTCAGAGTCTTATTACTAAGTTTCTTAACCTCTGCCTCAGTTTCCCCATGTGTAAAGGAGGTTAACAAAAGCATCTAACTCACAGGTCTATTGTGAAGACTGACTTGTCAAGCACTCTGCAAACCTTAAAATACTATATAAATATATCATTAATATTGTTATCATCCATCCTTCACACAGATGCCAAATTGATATTCCTAAAGCACAGGTCTGACCATGTCACTCTCCTACTCAAAAATCTTCAGTGGCTCATTATTGTCACTAGGATAAAATACAGAATCCTCAGCCTGGCATTTAACATCCTTGATAGTATAGCTCTCACTTACATTTCCAGTCTTGTTTCATTTTACTTTCTTTCACACATTCTTCCTTGCAGTTAAACCTACTAAGTGCTCCTTTTATATGGAAAACCCATCTCCTTCCTCTCTGTGTTTACATAGGTAGTCCTACATGTCTGAAAAATTCTCATGGTTAGAATTCCTAATTTCCTTCCAATCACATATTAGGTGCCACCCCCTACATTCTGCCTTTCCTGATTCTTTACTAAATTGTCATTGCTGCTTTAGAAATTACTTTGTATATAGTACATAAATTTTATTTGCTTATCAAGAGAAGGCTACATGGTACCATAGTGCACAAAAGGCTGGTCCCAGAGTCAGGAAGAAGTTTAAATTTAGCCTCAGACACTCACCAGCTGTATGACCTTGGGCAACTCATTTTACTTCTTTCTGCCTCACTTTCTCCAACTATAAAATGGGGATTACAATAGCGCCCACATTTCAGAGTTGCTGTATAAAATGAGATAATATTTGTAAAGCACTTAGCACATAACCTGCCACAGAGTAGACCTTAATTAATGTCATTAGCCCTAGTAGAATGTAAGCCCCTTGAAGGTAGAGACTGTTTCATTTTGCCTGTATAGTCCCAGTGCCTTGTGTATGGCAGCTGGTCAATGTTTACTGAATGGACTGGAGTGGGATTCAGTAGGTTTGAACTGAATTAATGTCACAAGCTAGGAGAAAAGGTGGATTGCCAGGTGATGCCAAGCTGTACAAATGGAAATTTCCAGCATATGTTACAGAATTTTCCAATATGAGACCTGGAAATTTCCAGGATTGGGTAGGCAGAAGAGGAGGAGGTAGCAAGGAAGGGGGTGGGGCCTTTGCTGAGGCAAATTGTGGCAAGAATTCAGAGTCAAAAAACAGAGACAGCTTTTTGGGGGGGATGGGAGGGGTGGGGAGTTGCACAGTCATAGTTGGATTTGGTAATCAGGAGGCCATTATGAATTTAAGGAGTGTGTGTGTGTGTGTGTGTGTGTGTGTGTGTGTGTGTGTGTGTGTGTGTGTGTGTGTGTGTGTGTGTGTGTGTGTGTGTGTGTGAGTATGTAAGCCACTATTAGGTTCTGGAAGTTTGGGCTGTGGGTCCTCAGGTGAAACAAGTTCTAATCTTTCCTCAGGACTCATTTCCCAGGGAGGCTCCCCAAACTCCTATTCCTTCCTGTTCTGACTGAAGAAACAGAGAAAAACAAAGGGCTTGGGCTTCTACAATTAGAGACTAGCCTGCTCTAGTTCTCATTTCTGTGGTAATGCAAAAGCCACACCCAGTTTTCTTGGGTGGGAAGAGCCAGGCCCAGGTGGTGACCACCATCACATCAATTCCCCTAGCTCAGTCCAGGGAGCTTATAGCTCAGCTGTTTCAGAGGCCTCACAGGGAGGGGTGGCCTCAATTAAAGACCGAAACTCTACTCTTGTGGGTGTTAATTAGGCCCAGGTACTTGAAAGGCAATTACCTCTTCTGCCACATTAAAAGAGAGAGGAGAGTGAGGGGTGGGTGTTGGGTGGAGAGAGACCAACACAGAGACAATGAAAGAGACAGAGAGAAAGAAAGGAGAGAGAGACAGAGGGAGGGGGAAAGGAGGGAATCTTGTTAGCCATTAAAGATACATGGTTTGAAACAACTTCAGGGTTCCATTATGCACCCACAAAGCTAGCAGATAAAAGTAAAAGTGATTTTTTAAAAATGCCAGCAGAGCCATGGTGAATTTAAACATTGCTGGTGCCTGAGTAAATTGGTTCAGTTTTTCTGACAAGTAGAGATACCAGAACTACACAATGGTCCATGTCCTGTGACTCAGTGGCTCCCCTTTGTGGAAGATCACCAAAGAAATCATCTCAAAGAGGAAAAACGCTATTTTTACAAAGACATTCACAGAAGCATGATTTGTAATGTCAAAAAATTGAAATATCTCCTAGTTGTTGGGGCTACCTAAGCTAACACTGAAATAATTGAATAATAGCAGAAGAAAGCAACAAGAGATGTCATATGACATAGAGAATTAGACCTGGAGTCAAGAGACATAGATCAAATCTCCCTCTGACATTTGCTGAATGGAAACATTCCTTAACCTCCCTAAGCCCCAGTTTCCCTATCTATAAAATGAGGATAAAGCTGTCCCCTCAGGGGGATTGTGAGGAAAACACTTTAGAAAGTAAGCGAATCGTCATTAGAACTAGGAAAAAGGCGAGTATTTTTAAAGATAATTTGTTATTTTTATTTCTTCCTTTTGCTTTTAATAATTTCCTGGTCCCTCTCTCCCCAGTTCTCTCATATAATTAAGGAAAAAAAACTGTTAAGCAAAACCAACCAAAACAGTGACCGGGTCTGATGGTAAATATGCACCTTGTTATATCGGTAGGCTTCCAGTTTTCTTCTGAAAGGAGAGGAGAATATGGAGAATGTTTTATCATGTATTCTCCAAGCCCAAGATTGGCCATAGCATTTAATCTGAATTTTGCTTCCATTTTGTGTTTTCAATAACATTAATGAAGTGTTATATATATATACATACACGTGTGTGTGTGTGTGTGTGTGTGTGTGTGTGTGTGTATTTCAGGTTCTGCTTTCTTCATTCTATATCAATTTGTACAAATTTATGAATTCCTTCTACTTACCATCTCTTACCATGCAGTAATATTCCATTACATTCGTATATGACAACTGACTCAGCAGTTCTCCATGAATGCTGTTGAGTCATTTTCAGTTGTGCCTAGTTATTCATGACCCCATTTGAGGTTTTCTTGGCAAAAATACTACAGTGGTTCCCCATTTTCTTCTCCGGGTCATTTTACAGGTGAGGAAACTGAGACAAATAGAGAGAAATGACTTGCTCAGAGTCACACAGCTGGTAAGTGTCCGAGGCTGGATTTGATCTCAGATGTTCCTGACTCCAGGCCCAGTGCTCCATGCACTGAACCATCTATCTGCCTCTTATTAAATGCCTACAGTATACTAAGACGTGATAGACTCTGGTGACACAAACATAAAGAATGAGCCAATCCCTGCTTCCAAGGAGTTCCATGGGGGACGACACATACATATATGAATAAAAACAAAATAAGTAAAAGGTAATTAAGTACCAGGCAGAGAGGGAGGGCACTAGCTGATGGAGGGAGCAGGAGAAGGTCTGTGTAGAGGGTGATGCTTGAAGGAAGGGAAGCATGGTATGGGTGGAGGGGACAAGGCACAGTCAGTGCCAAGGCATGGAGATGGGAGAGATGGAGTACCACATGTGAACAACAGAGAGAAAGACAATCTGGCCAGACCATAGAGTCTGGAAGTGGAGTTTGAGTTTCCATTTGGATGGAGATTCACTTCAGTCAGGGGAAGGTTTTTGGAGAGTTGGAAGGAATGGTAGTATGGTAGTAACTTGTCCACAACAGGAGGTCAGGAAGGACTTAATCCATAAACAGAGAGAAAAGTCACCCAGTTTCTTCCTAGTGGGTGGAGAGAAGATGGATGCCTCACCTATAGCCCCAGGACAGGCTGATCCAGACTGAGGGCCTCAAAAGTTTAGATGTGCTTCTATAATGAAAGGGAAGGTCCTCAATGACTTTGCTATCCCTTGGTGCCCCCATCCAGGCCAGCGACAATCTGGACCCTCTTTATCTATCCAGTCCCAGACCATTCTTCATTCTATCCAGCCATGTACCAGGATACCAGAGAACCTATGAGGGTATCTTGCCATTTGTCCTGTGACATCTTGTTTCTGCCCACTAGAAACAATGACCCTCTAGACCAGAGGTTCTTAACCTGAGGTCTTTGGACTGCCACTCTCCCTTCCCCCAAGGAACACCCATCCAAGTTACATCTTTATTTTCAGTAACTTCCAACTGAATTTTAGCTTCCCTTTCAATTATGAGTGTAGGCAGAATCTTTCTGTAATATTAGCCTTCACCAAACTGCCAAGGGGGTCCATGACACAAAAAGGGATAAGAACCTACGTCCTAAATCTCCAGATACCCTGACCCCCAAGCCCAGGTAAATTAATTAATCCATTCAGTTTTGGGACTTGCACTGATAGATGTGCCTCAGTTAGAGAGTAAGGCAATCATTACCTCAGGCCCTGGCCCAGATCCAAGTCCTCAGACTGGCCATCCAGTTGAATGACTATCATTGTTCCTAGATAGGGCACTACAATCTATTACCTTATAACTCTACTCACAGTCCATAGGATTTCCTAGGAAAAAATTTCCTTCCCTAGTCTCTACTTCCTAATATATGTTGTCTCCCCTTAGTCACCCAAGGATCTTCAATTGTTATTATCATTTTAACTTGTCATTAATTTATTTATCTATCTCTCTACTAATTTATCCACCCAACCATTCATTCATTTTAGGTCTGGCCTACTTTAATAAGAGCATTATGAAATTTAATTTCCATTACCATCCCATCCTGAGACCTGGTTTTCTGAGGGAGAAGATGACCTCTTTCAGTATAACTCATCCTCCTTTGATAGGGACGCCTTGCTCTAATTCAACATTTCTAACCTGCAGAGTCAAGATATTCTTAGAATAGTTCTGATAGGAAGCCTCATACTGCCAGTTCCTTGAGGGTAGGGATGGGTCACTTTTATATTTATATCCCCAGTGCCTAGCACAGGACCTGGTATTTAATTAATGCATGTTGATTGATTGAAAGCTGGAGTCAGTGAGGACTGATGAACCTTTCACATTCTTCTCCTACCTCCTCAGTTTCACTGACAATGGACTTTGCATGTGAGGCCCTAGCTGGGATAGGATCCTGCTTGCTGGTGATGTCATGGCTGACAGAGCATGATAAGTTGTAATCAATTCATGACTTTCTAGCAGCTTTAGGTTTATGACCTGATTAGGTAAGAGCATGACTTGCCAGGTCCCAGTATCCCCCCTTCCCGACATCCCCACTATGGTACAGTGCTATAGAGCTAAAGGACAAGAGGTTTATGCCTTTCCTCTGATACTTACTGTGTAACATTGGTCAACTCTGCCTCCCTGGGTCTCAGTTCCCTCATCTGGAAAAGGAAGGGATTGGACTAACTTGTTTCTGAGGTCCATTTCCTTCTTAAGATCTCTGATCCTATAATTAATCACAACTAAATTATTATAGTGCTTTAAACTTTACAAAGAGCTTGTCTTAAAGCAAATCTGTGAGGAGGTGATACAAATATTACCTCTATTTTATAGGTGAGGTGAAGCTTTTCTATCTGTATAGAGACTGCTGCTGGTTTTCTCCCTCTCATTCCAGCATCCTCTGTGTTTTAAGTAGAATAACCCTAATGCTCTCTAGATGGCTTTTATCCCAACATCCACTGCTGTTTCTCTTGACCATGCCTGAGCCATATTGAGTTTTAATCAAGGGCACTCATTTTGAAGGGTTTTGTAGGTTTCCAAATTATGCATGGACTACAAGAGAACTTGAGTTCTATCTCGGGTGACTCTCTAACTGGAGGGATCTCAAAGCTGTTGTATTCACTCAAAGTACCCACCTTTCCCGGGAACCTAATGTTAGGCAGAGAGATTATAGAATTTGGGGTCAGAGGACTGTATTTTTTATCCCTATCCCGTCATTTTCTACCTATATATCCTTAGGCAAGTCACTGAATTTCTCTTGCCCTCAGTCCCATCATCTGCAAAATGAGCTGCTTGATCTAGATGGACTTCCAAATTCTAACTCTAAATTTATGATCCTCTGACTGGAGCAGTTGCCCTTGGGCCATATACCTTTACCTAAATCTGGTCTTTAGCTTCTTCCTATGAGATCACAGTTACCTAAATATTTACTCTACTTGCCAGTTCACCTGTCCAACATCCCCCTAAAGCCTGTGGGTAGGAGCACCTTGTGGGGTGGAGCCAAGATGGCAGAGTAGAAACAGGACTTCCTTGGGGCTACTGCTTCAAACATTGGAGCTACAGAACCCACAAAATGATAGAGAGAAGCTAACTTCCCACTGAAGACTGTCCAGCAGGCTGGCAGGAAGGGGCCAGCTCAGCACTTTGGTAGCCGAGCCAAGCCCTGCATTAGCCTAAGGTTTTAGTCTCAGGGCATCCACAACCAGCCTCTGGCTGGAGGTACTTCAGATCACCAGCAGATGTGGTGGTTTCCAGAATTATCAACACATAGATGCTAAGGACAAAGTGAGAAGTCAGTGCAGTGTGGACTTTGAGAACCAGGAATCCGGAAGTGTGGTCGAGTCTTTGCATGGAGAGAGAAGTGGCTGAGTTGCCATGGTCAGGGAGCCGTTGCCACATGGCTGCTTCAGAGCTCTGGGCCTGCAGATTGTAGGGGGACCAAGCAACCAGGATAAGGGGTAATTGCTCTTACTTTAACCTATTTGGATCTGGATCACTGTCTATGGTGGAGGTCCTGTGGTGTGCGAGCAGTTTGCCAGAGCTTGTGGAGGCTTCAGAGAGGGCAGCCAACTAATAGCTCCAGCAGCTGAAAAAAACCCCAGCAATTGTGACAAAGCTCCCCTCTCTGGTAGCAGAGTTCTATTGTGGTAAAAAGCTCAAAAGGCAGGTAATTGAGTGGCAACATGAGCAAGCAAAGGGAACAAAGCAAACTGAGCAATCTGACTTTACACTCCTATTTTGGGGACAAAAAAGATGAAAGCATGGAACAGGAGGAAGATAATGAAGTCAGAACTCCGGCACAAAAGCTTCCAAGAAAAATATGAGCTGGTTATAGGCCATAAAGGAGGTTAAGAAGGATTTTGAAAACCAAATAAGAGAAATGAAGGAAAAATTGGGAAGAGAAATGAGAATGATGCAAGAAAATTATGAAATGAGAGTCAACAACCTGACTGAAGAAAATAACACCTTAAAAATAGAATAACTCAGGACAGGGGGGCGGAGCCAAGATGGCGGAGTAGAAACAGCTCATCCAAGCCACTCTGCCCCCAGATTCCCCCCAAACGATGTAAAAGGGGACTCTGAACAACTTCTGGAGCCCCAGCACCCACAGAACGACACAGAGAAGCTAAACTCCTGCTGAGGACAGCCCAGCAGCCCTGCAGGAAGGACCAGCGCAGTGGTCTGGGACCTGGCAGCGTGCAGCACGCAGAGCGCAGGAGCCGAGCCGAGCCCAGGTCCACATGAGCCGAGGTTTTAGCCCCAGGGCGGCAGGGCCAGCAGCCAGCTGGAGGAACCCCAGAACACCAGGAGCTGTGGCGACTCCAGAATTATCAACATAGACTTGCCTAGGACAAAGTAAGAGGTTAGTGTCCTATGGACTTTGGGACTGGTATTAGGGAATGCGTGGCTCCCTCCCCTGGGGGCTAGAAGCCGCTGAGGACAAACGCCATTTTGTAGTTTTCAGAGGCAGCTCCCGCTCCCAGCCTGCAAATTTGTAGGGAGATCCAGCGATCAGTCTTGGGAGGTAATCGCTCTTGCTTTAACCTCCCTGGATCTGGATTGTGATCTAGGGTGGAAGTCGTGGGTGGGTTTACAGCTTGCCAGAAACAGAAGTTGCCCCCACACGTTCGGGACGAAAATTCCTCTATCTGGCCTTAAAGCCATAGTGTGGCAACAAGCCCAAAAGTCAAGCAATTAAGTGGCAACATGCCAAGGCAAAGGAAACAGAAAAATGCAGCCCTAGACTCCTATTTTGGGGGCATAGAGCGGGAAAAGGACTGTGAGGTCAGAAGTCCTGCTCCAAAAGCCCCAGGGAAAACATGAGCAGGTTGCAGGCCATAGAGGACCTTAAGAAGGACTTTAAAAATCAAATAAGAGAAGTGGAGGAAAAATTGGAAAGAGAAATGAGAAGGATGCAGGAAAAGTATTAAATGAGGGTCAACAGCCTGACTGAGGAAAACAACACCTTAAAAAATAGACTAACTCAAATGGCAAAGGGGGCCCAAAAGGGCAATGAGGAGAAGAATGCCTTAAAAAGTCGAATTTGCCAGATGGAAAAAGAATCTCAAAAGTTCACTGAGGAGATTCATTCCTTCAGAGTTAGACTGGAGCAAATGGAAGCTAGTGACTTTATGAGAAATCAAGATGCTGTTAAGCAGATCCAAACAAACGAAAGATTCGAAGGCAATGTGAAATATCTCATGGGAAAAACCACTGACCTGGAGAATAGATCCAGGAGAGACAATTTAAAAATTATTGGACTACCTGAAAGCCATGATCAAGGAAAAGAACCTAGAAATCACCCTTCAAGAAATTCTCAAGGAAAACTGCCCTGATGTTTTAGATCCAGAGGGCAAAATAGAGGTTGAAAGAATCGACAGATCACCTCCTGAAAAAGATCCCAAAAAGAAAACTCCCAGAAATATTATAGCCAGGTTCCAGAATCCCCAGATCAAGGAGAAAATACTCCAAGCAGCCAGGAAGAAACAATCTCAGTATTGTGGAAACACAATCAGAATAGCCCAGGACCTGGCGGCTTCTACACTGAGGGATCGAAGGGCATGGAATATGATATTCCAGAGGGCAAAAGAACTGGGAATGAACCCAAGGGTCACCTACCCAGCAAAACTGAGTATTTTGTTTCAGGGGAAAATACGGTCATTCAGTGGAATAGAGGACTTTCAAGCATTCTTGAGGAAAAAAACCAGAATTGAATAGAAAATTTGACACCCAGACACAAGAAGGAAGAGATGCCTGAGAAGGTAATCAGGGAAAAGAAATCAAAAGGAACTTATCAAAGTTGAACTATTTACATTCCTATATGGAAAGCAATAACTGTGACTGATGATATCTTTCTCACTATGAAAATAATGGAAGAAGGGGGTGTGGTCATATGAATACATATGTGAATGTGCGTGTATATGGTTACAGTTATATATGGATAGAGGGCATAGGTTGAATTTGTTGGGAAGGGAGAATACTCAAGGGATGAAATTATGAGGTGAGAGGAAAGTGGCAAGAGGAGATGGGGAGAGACAGGGTAGTGTAAACTATCCCATGCAGAAGAAGCAAGGGGAAGTGGTTGCAAAAGAGGGGGAGAATAAGGAAGGCTAAAAAGGCAAAACCACATTCACATTGAATTTGGTTCAGGGAGAAAATGACATACATACTAAATGGGATATCTCAACCTGCAGCAGGATAAGGGGAAGGGGGATGGGAGGAGGGATGATGGATGGGAGGGCATCCTTGGGGTGAGGGGAGGTTGGAAGTACCCACTATAAAAGAGTGACAGGATCATGTAGGGAGTGGACCAGGTGGGGGGTGGGATGAGTGGGAGGGAATTATAAGCAGCCTTGTACAATATATCTACTATGATAGTGTTTTGCATAGCTAGACATGTACAACATATACTGAATTACTTATCTCCCAAGAGGGAATGGGTGACAAGGGAGGAAGGAAATGGATCTGAAATTCGAGGTTGTAACATTAAATGTTTCAAATATATATAAATACTATTATTAATACTCTTTTGCCTATAATTGGGAGATAAGATGTGCAGGCATTGGGATGCAAAGACTCACCTTCCTCTAATGGAAAAGTCGATGGGGGCATGGGAGAAGGTATGGGAGAGAGCAGATTGGAGGAAGCGATATCTTGTGGGATTACTATTCTGGGAGGTTGGGTAGGGGAATAATGGGGGGAAAATGATTGTAACTCAAAATCTGGCGGAAATGAATGATGTAAAACAGAAGTTAATAAAGCATTTGTTAAGAAAAAAAAAAGAAAACTCAGGACAGAGCAACTCAAGCAGGGTTGGAGGCACCTGGGTGTATATTCTCCCCTGTGATTTTGGGGTATTGAGTATGCGCTGCTAACAGGGGAGCACTCCCCTGCCATGAGAAAGCCTGCTACTGCTGAGGCACATGGGAGAACAGAGTTGGGGGAGGGGAAAGGAGCTAAAAGGAGGGAGGCAAGGTGAAACGGGGAGGAGAGAGATGAGGTGATTGTAAAGGAGAAAGAGATTAAACAGCAAGACATTACAAAAAAAATAGAATAACTCAAATGGCAAAAGAGGCTCAAAAAGGCAATGAGGAAAAGAATGCCTTAAAAAGTCGAATTTGCCAGATGGAAAAAGAATCTCAAAAGCTCACTGAGAAGAATCATTCCTTCAGAATTAGACTGGAGCAAACGGAAACTAGTGACTTTATGAGGAATCAAGATGCTATTAAGCAGATCCAAACAAATGAAAGAATAGAAGGCAATGTGAACTATCTCATGGGAAAAACCACTGACCTGGAACACAGATACAGGAGAGATACTTTAAAAATTATTGGACTACCTGAAAACCATGATGAAAGAAAGAATCTAGAAATTATCCTTCAAGAAATTCTCAAGGAAAATTGCCCTGATGTTTTAGAACTAGAGGGCAAAATAGAGGTTGAAAAAATCCACCAATCACCTCCTGAAAAAGATCCCAAAAAGAAAACTCCTAGGAATATTGTGGCCAGGTTCCAGAATTCCCAGATCAAGGAGAAAATATTACAAGCAGCCAGGAAGAAACAATTTCAATATTGTGGAAACACAATCAGGATAGCACAGGATCTGTCAGCTTCTACACTGAGGGATTGAAGGGCATGGGATATAATATTCCAGAGGGCAAAGGATATAGGATTAAAACCAAGAATCACCTACCCAGCAAAACTGAGTATCATGTTCCGGGGGAAAATATGGTCATTCAAAGGAATATAGGACTTTCAAGCATTCTTGATGAAAAAAAAACAGTTGAATAGAAAATTTGACATTCAGATACAAGAAGCAAGAGGTGCTTGAGAAGGTAAACAGGGAAAAGAAATCATTATGAACTTATCAAAGTTGAACTATTTACATTCCTACAGGGAAAAACAATAGCTGCGACTGATGAAACTTTTCTCAGTATGAAAATAGTTGAAGAAGGGTATATAGGCATATGAATACATATGTGAATGTGTGCATATTGGTTTTCAGTTATACATAGATAGAGGGCACAGGTCATATTTAATAGGAAGGGATGATACTTAAAAGGTTTGGTTAGGAGGTGAGAGAGGAATGTGGTGAGGGGGGATGGGGAGAGACAGAATGGAGTGAACTGTCTCGTGTAGAGAAGGTGGGGGAAGGTGGTTGCAGGGGAGGGGAGGAACAGGAAGGCAAAAAGACAAAACTTTATTCTCATTGAATTTGGACCAGGGAGAGAATGACATGTATACTAAATAGGGTGTCCTGCCATACAGGAGAGTGTGGGGGAGGGGGATGAGAGGGGTGGAAGGGAGGCCAGGCTGGGCAGGAGGGAAGTTTGAAGAACCCACTTTTGAAAAGGGACAGGATCAAGGTGGGGAGTGGACCAGGTGGGAGGTGGGATGGGAGGCAGGGAAATATAGTCAGTTCTTTACAATATATCTACTATGGTAATGTTTTGCATAGCTACACATGTACAACATATACTAAGTTGGTTATCTTCCTTTTAAAAAATATATAAATACTCTTATTCACTGCACCACCTAGCCACCCCCAGGAGAGATAATTTAAAAAATTATTGGACTACCTGAAAGCCTTTATAAAAAAATAGAACCTAGAAACTCTCAAGGAAAATTTCCCTGATGTTTTAGAACCAGAGGGCAAAAATAAACGTTGAAAGAATCCACCAATCACCTCCTGAAAGAGATCCCCAAAAAGAAAGAAGCAAGAGAAGCATGAGAAGGTAAACAGGGAAAAGAAATCATAAGGATTTGAACTACTTACATTCCTACAGGGAAAAACAGTAACTATGACTGATGAAACTTTTCTCAGTATGAGAATAGTTGAAGGGAATAGAAATATATGTGTGTGTATACATACATACACACACATATATGTGTCTATATATATATATATGAGGGTATATTGGCATATGAATACATATGTGAATGTCTTTATATATGTGTACATGTATACATAGACAGAGGGCACAGGACCAATTGAATAGGAAGGGATGATACTTAAAAAGGTGAAATTGAGAGGTGAGAGAGTAATATATCGAGAGGAGATGGAGAGAGACAGAATGGGGTAAATCATCTCATATAGAAGAGGCAAGGGGAAATGGTTACAATGGAGGAAAAGAATAGGAAGGCAAAAGGGAATGAGTCAACCTTACTCTCATTGTTGGCTTAGGGAGGGAATGACATACACATTAAATAGGGTATCTCACCCTACAGGAGAGTAGGGGGGAAGAAGAAGAGAGGAGGGATGATGGAAGGGAGGGCGGGAGGGAAGGGGGGGAGGGAAGTTGGAAGCACACACTTTTGAAAACAGACAGGACCAAAGTAGAGAATAGAACGAGTGGGGTGTGGGATGAGATGGAGGGAAATATAGTCAGCTTTTCATAATATATCCACTATGGAAATGTTTTGCATAGCTACACATGTACAACCTATATTGAATTGCTTATCTTTCCTGTAAGGGTGGGTGAGGAGGGAGGAAAGGAAAGAATCTGAAATTTAAAGTTTAAAATCAAATGTTTAAAATATATTATTATTATTATTATTATTATTATCGTTTTACATGCAACTGGGAAACAAGATATACAGGCACTGATGAGTAAGAGATCCACCATGCCCTCCTAGAAAGTCAGAGGGGGGATCGGGGAAGATATAAGGGAGAGCAGATTTGGGGAGGGGATATTCAGTGGGATGGCTGTTTTGGGGTGGTGGGTAGGGGAAAATGGGGAGAAAAGTTGTAACTCAATATCTTGTGAAAATCAATGATGTAAACTAAAAATAAACAAAATTTAATTTTTTAAAAAACCTGTGGGTAGACCTTAGCTCCACCCTGTTTCTTCCACCATTGGTTGTGTCCAGGAGTCCACAAATTACAGCCCCAGTGTACATATCTATCAATTGACTATTTTTGTAAGGCCAGAGCTAAGGATATTTGTATTTTTAAATACAATAAAAACTCCTTTAAAATGTAAAAATTCTTAGTTGTGGTCTTACAGAAACAGGCAACTGGCTCCTATTGATTATTTTTTAAAAATTCATGCCACTCACTTGACTGGTGGGGTTGGCATTTGGTAGATACTTGGCTGACTTCTGATGCTCTCCCCCCACATTTCTAAAAAATGTGGTAGACAGCAGAGCAGAAATCTATTGGCACCGTATGAGTTATTACAGACAATTCCCTATCATCAAAAACTTACCTCCACCCAACACTAATTTCACCACAAAAATCTATGTGGACACTCCATTCCTTCACTTATCACATCCCTCAAAAGTCTCTGCAATAGAAGTTGGCCCTTTTTCTACTCTTCCTAATTAATAGGACTTGGAGAAAAGGTGTCAGCAATATTGTTTTTTCTTTGCTTTGCTTCCAGCCTTCCTCAACAGCCTCTCCTTTGAAGGTGATAGGAGCCAATTATACCACCTTCTCTTCATCATACTCCACATCCTCTGCATACCTCCAGGACATTCTCTTCTCTTTCTAAATGACTTCAGCACTTGGCTCAATCTCCCATTTCACTCCCATCCCCTGTCATCATTCTCCCTGACTTCAGCATTCGTGCATTTAGAGTTGAAGACAATTTTCAAGATAAACTAGTCTAATAATTCTCCCCACCCCTCACCAGTACCTCATTTTGTACAGGAGAAAATTAAGAGGAGACTGAAGAGGCCAGATAATTTGACATTTAATGATTTTTTTCTTATGCCATGAATTTAGGCCCTCCCTAAGTCACCCTCCTTCCCCAATAGCCTGTCATTACCCAGGACCCATTGATTATCCCCCCCCCCAATATCTCTCCTTTCTATCACTTCATTGCTACTGTTTTAGAACATTCTGTCTCTGGACTATTTTTTTTTTTTTTTTTGCCCAAGGTCACTCGGCTAGGTTGTTTTGTTTGTGTGTGTTAAGTGTCTGAGGCAGGATCTGAACTCAGGTCCTTCTAACTCCAGGGCCAGCGCTCTACTCACTGTGCCACCTAGCCGCCCGTCTGGACTATTTCAATAGCCTTCTACTTAGTGTCTCCAGCTCAATTTTGTTTCTACCACCAATCTATCATACATATCCTAACAAATCTTCCTAATGCACAGATCTGATTACATTACTACATTGTGCCAAAAATGCTAATGTATCCCCATTACTTAATAAAGTTCATCTTTATTAGTCTTGAATTCAATGCTCTGCACACCCTGATGCCATGCTACTTTTCCACCCCTATTTTTCATTACTTTCCTTCTCATTCACATACTTTCTAGCCATAGTGAACTTTTCTTGATTTCCTGACCACACTGGACTTTCCCAACTCTACAATTTTGTTAATGCTTTTTCTCTAAATCTGAAATCCACATTTCCCAGTGTTACTACAACAGGACATAGAATATAGCTGATCCATGGAGAAAGAAAGGCAACAGGTATAACCCCTGGTCTGGGATTTCTATTTTGTTAGGGGCTGTAATTGCCCAAGGTATGAAAATGGTGAAAAGCAATGAGACATTGCTGGTGTTTACCTTATAATTGTTGCCAATGTATAATGAATGCCAACGAGAGGAGAGAGACAAGAAGCAAAATAGCACCTTCATTGCAGTCAAAAGAGTGTTACTACCCAACAGTGGTATTGGGTCTAAAGATGTCATCCCTCTGTGGTGTCTTTCTTTTATTTCATCAGCATAACTTATATCTGGGGCAAGGTAATGAGCAAGGGTATGTCTAACATTCTGGTTATGGGCCATACCTGATGCTATATTAGGAAAATTCCTACTGTAGAAAAAGTACTGGAGTAAGAGGCCGTAGGTTCAAATCCCATCTGTGACACTTACTAATTTTGCAACCTTGGGCAAATCACTTAATTTCCCTGGGTCTCAGTTTCCTCACCTATAAAAGTAATGGGGATGGAATAAATGGCTTCTGAGGTGCCTTCCAGCTCTAAATTTAACATATTATGATTTTTGCCTCAGACTCTGCCATAGCTACAAATCTAATGTGACCTTCTGAGATTGTTCTCTTCCATTAAACACTGGTCATGGACCTTGTCATACTCAACTCTACCTGTTTTTTCTGGTTCTTCTTTGACATGTCTTCACTGGTCTTCAGTCTCCCTTCATCCAAGTTGCATCTATTAACTAGGGGTAAACCCCAAGAGGTTGTCCTTACTTCTTTTTTCTTTTACTTGATGATACAGCTTTCCTGGTCCCAGTGCCAGCTGCACTTTCACTCATTTCCCTTTACTCACTAGTGAAGACAGGGGATTTGGAATGCTTCTTCCTCTCCATCTCCATCCCTCTACCTCAATCACACCTCCATCACCTCTTCCCCCTTGAAATCTATATAATCCACATCTTCCACCCAATCAAAATTTTGGTAACTGGCATCAACAGACCTTTAGGATACTCCCCTTTTGCTCTCAATGAGTTCAATACTTGGCTCACAGTCTTGTTCTCCTCCCCAACTCCTGCCTTTATATTAGGGGACTTTAACATATATATATATATATATATATATATATATATATATATATATATATATATATATATATATATATATATATATATATTAACACTCCTCAAACACCCTAACCATTCAATTCTTAACCTACTCATTTCCCATGACCTCCACCTCCACCCCATTTTGGTCATACATAAAGATGGTCATACCCTTGATCTTGCCATCAACCAGAAAATGCACCACCTCCATATACAAGAACTCAGAAATCTCCTTATCTAACTATAATTTATTGGCTTTCCACCTCTCCCTCTGCCTTCCCATACCACTATTTTCATACAATCCATGACCTCCCACTTCTCCCTCAATTCTCTCCCAGGCCATCAGCATTTCACTAGCCAACTCTACCTATTTCTCCCCTATCTTGACCCCCCTGTTGAACCAGTAAACTCTATATTGTCCTCTTCTCTTGAATCCATGGCCCCCTTATCAATAATCAATCATGTCCTCCCAAAGATTAGTCTTGCATTATTCCCACCACCTTCACACTTATACATGACATGTGCTGCCGAATGAAGGTGGAGAAAACCATTCTGACTTGGTTCACTACAAATTCATGTTACACAAACTCTACTGAACCCTCACTGTTTCTATATAATCCTTATATACTTCTCATCAACTCACTATCCCACTCTTCACAGAGGTTCTTCCAAACCTTTCATTTTTCATCAAACCTCCCATGATCTCTTTTCCCCTACTTAATTAAACCTCAAGTTTACCTCATGTTTTACAAAATAATAATAATAATAATAATAATAATAATAATAATAATAATAGAGATTATTTATATATGGCTCCTTTTTCTCACCTCTCCCTTATCTCACATTACTCAAATGCCCTTTGCCACTCTCACCTTTCATACCTGTTTCACTTGACAAGGTGGCCCTATTCCTCTATCTGCTCAATTTATTCCAAGCCATCCCACCTCTTCCAACAGATTATCTGTTTAAAAACTGAACAGATTGTCTGTCATCCTTACTCTATCATTAATCTTCAATCTCTCCCCATTTACTGGCTTCTTCTCTACTGCCTACAAGCATGGCCATGTCTCCCCTATCCGAAAAAAACCCTGACTTGCTCCTTCCATTCCTACCAACTATTGCCATTTTTTTCTTCTGCCTTTGTGACAAAACTCTTGGCTCTATTTCCTCCCCTCTCCCTCTACAATCCGTCTTTCAACCTCATCATTTCACGGAAACTGCTCTTTCCAAAGTTACTAAGGATCTAGTTGAAAAATTCAGTGGCCTTTTTTCAATCCTCATTTTTCTGAACTTCTCTGCAACCTTTCCCACTGTCTCTTATCCTCTACTCCTTAATATTCTCTTCTCTCAAGGTTTTTGGGGCACTGTTTTCTCCTCATTCTCCTCCTACCTATCATAAGATTCATCAGTCTCCTTTGCTGGATCCTCATTCAGGTCATGCCTGTTAAATGTGGCTGTCTCATAGAACTTTGTTCTGGTCCTTCATCTCTTCTCCCTCTACACCATGTCACTTGGTAATCTCATCAGCTCTCATATATTTAATCATTATCTCTCTCCTGATGATTCTCAACTTTACCTATCTAGCCTAATCTCTCTGTCCAACTTCAGTCTCACAATTCCTACTACCTTTCAGTCATGTTAAATTAGATGTTCAATAGACATCTTAAACTCAAAATTTTCAAAACTGAACCCATTCATTATCTTTTGCCCTAAAATTCCCCCTTTCCAAGTATTCCTATTAACTTTTGAGAAGATTACATCCTCCCAATTCCCCAGGCCCACAACGTTGGTGTCATCCTCTATTCCTTATTATCTCTCACCCTCCTCACATCCAACCTATTTCCAAAACCTGTCTTGTCCATTCTTGCAACATTGCTTAAATGTGTCCCCTTTTCTCCTCTGATTGTCACCACTCTCATTCAGACCCTCATCACTCATGTCTAGACTATAGTAATCACCTACTAGCTGGTCTGTTTGCCATAAGTCTTTCTCCACACCAATCTTTTCACTTTTCAGCTGCTAAAGTAATAATAGAGAGTTAAACTGTAATAGTGAAAGACCTCACTGTACTGCTTTGAAAGCTAGAAAAATTTAACAAAAAAAAAATAAGAAAGAAGTTAAAGATCTGGGTAGAATTTTAGAAAAGCTAGATATGACAGACCTCTGATCATTGAATGAAATTGATATGATACTGAATGAAACTGATATGATGATTTACTTAGAAATATGATATGGTGGTTTACTTAAAGAACCCTAGAGAGTTGACTAAAATTCAATGAAACAGTTAACAAATCCAGGAAATTTGCAAAATGTAAAATAAGACCACACACACCATCAACATTTCTGTATATTACTAACAAAATTCTAAAGAGGTTGAGAAATTCCATTTAAACTACCTTCAGAATGTATAAGATATTTGGGAGTTTATCTGACCTGATTATAGCTATAAAAAAACTTTTTATGCGAATAAAATCAGAACTAAATTATTGGAGAAATAATAATTGCTCCTTGGTAAGCCAAAGGGGGGGCAATACTATCAAAATTAATTAACTTATTCAGTGCCATACCAATTAAACTACCAAAGGATTATTTTATATATATAGAAAAAAATGATGAAATTCATGAGTAGGAACAAACGTTTAAGAATTTTAAGAGAAATAATGGAAATAATGGGAGGGGAAGTGGTCTACGGGTATCAGATCTCAAATTATGTTGTAAAGCAATAATCATCAAGATAATCTAATAATAATTTTAAAATAGATGTGTCAATCAATAGAACAGATTAGATATGCAATATAAGAAAATAAATGAACAAAGTAGCCTAGTGATTGGTAAACCCAAAGGCCCCAGTTACTTGGATAAGAACTCACCATTTAATGAAAACTGCTATTAAAATTTAAAGCAGTGTAGCAAAATCCAATTGTAGTCTACTGTTTCACTCTATATACCAAGCTAAGTCACAAATTGGGACATGATTTTAACATAAAGGATGACATCATAAACAAATTAGGACAGAAGGAAAGAATTACTTTTTTAAATCTATGAATAAGGACAGTTCATGACCAAACAATGAACAGAAAGAACACAGAGGATAAAATAATTTTATTATATAAAAATAAAAAAAGATTTTGCCCAAACAAAACCAATACAGCTAAAATTAGAAGGGAAGCAGCTAATTAGTGGAAATCTTGCATAAGACTTCTCAGATAAAAGTCTAATTTTCAAGATATATAGGGAACTGATTCATATTCACAAGTATTAGAACCATTTGACAATTAGAACCATTTGACAATAAACAGACAATTTTCAGAGGAAGAAATTCAAGCTATCAATAGCCATATGAAAAATGTTTCAAATAATCAATAATTAGAGAAATGCAAAATAAAAATTAAGTCTAAAGTTCCATCTCACAACCATCAGATTAGCAAAACTAACCTCCAAAAAAGATAATGATAAATATTGTAAGGACTGTGGGAAAATAAGTAAATTAATGCATTGTTGGATAGCTATGAATTGGTCCAACTATTTGGGAAAGCAATCTTGAACTACACTAAAAAAATTACTAAAGTTTGCATATCCTTTGAGCTAGTGATACCATCACAAGCAAAAAGATTTTTTATGGAGTTCTATACATACAAAATTGTTTATAGCAGTTCTTTTTGTGATGACAAAGAACTGGAAGCTAAGGGGCTTCCCAGCAATTGAGGAATATCTGAACAAATCATAGTATATGCATATAATGAAATTTGATCCTGCTGTTAGAAATGATGAAAGGGCCAGTTTCAGATAAACCTTTGAAAACTTGTATGAATTCATGCAGACTGAAGTACTCAGAACCAAGAGAAAATCTTATACATTATCAATGACATTCTAAAGACAAAAACTTACAAAGACTTACAAAAACTATAATGAATATAATGAAAATCCTGACCATACAGGATCTAGGCTGATCATACTATTCAAATACTGACAGAGAAGTGATGGATT
Organism: Gymnobelideus leadbeateri; assembly: GCA_011680675.1. Taxonomy (NCBI): domain Eukaryota; kingdom Metazoa; phylum Chordata; class Mammalia; order Diprotodontia; family Petauridae; genus Gymnobelideus; species Gymnobelideus leadbeateri. The sequence continues at coordinate 15,916 of WOXC01008217.1, read as the reverse complement.
GTGGGCACAGAACATGCTACTAAAATCTTGACTGAGATGTGATGGACTCTGCTACATATCGCAACATATATCTATATCTATATCTATATCTAATCTATATCTATATCTACATCTATATCTATATCATCTACATCTACATCTATATCATCTATATCTACATCTACATCTACATGTATATCTATATCTATATCATCTATCTATCTTTTTTTTTTGGACATGATCAATGAGGGAATTAGTTTTGTTTGATGAGGCAAAAAATTCTTTGTTATATTTTTGTTAAAACAAATTTTGTTATAACAATTCTTTATTATGAGAAATTACTTTCTTTTTTCCCCTAAAAGGAGAGTTGTCATGGGATTGAAAATAAACATTTATTAATAGGAAAAAACTAAGTTATTTTTAAAGAAACAACAGCCTTCCTCTTGAGAATGGAATTTTGTTGACTATATACTTACCCCATCCTATTTTGTACCATAATAATTTGTCTACATCACATCTCCTTACTAGATTGTAAGTTCAACAATCATCTGCTTTACCATTATTATCCCCCCACACACACACATATGGAGCAGAATAGTAAAATATTAGTTGAATTGTATGAACGGAGAGGCAGCTAGGTGATACTGCTTTCAGACTCCTTGTCCTGGAGTCAGGAAGAAGCAGAATTCAATTCTTCCCACAGACACTTGGTAGCTGTGTGACCCTAGGCTCTCTTGAGCTCTCTGTGCCTCAGTTTCTCCATCTGTAAAATGAAGGGGTTGGACTCAATGGTCTCTAAGATCTCTTCCAGCTCCAGAGCTATAAGAATCTATCTTTCAGTGAGGAATTCCCTAAGCATCATAGTGAAGTAGGCAATCCCTTCCCCTTCATTTTGTTGTTCTGACTTTGGGCAAATAACTCCAACTCTTCTGGCCTTGGTGACCTCCCCTATAAAATAAAAGTAATAAATGTTGTAGTTACACACCTTACAAAGTTGTTATAAGGAGGAAATGAGGCAGTGTATATGAAGTGCTTTCTAAAACTTAAAACATATAAAATTCAGTTATAGTTAATTTGCAAGAATGGTCTATTTTGTCAGGTTGGGATTTATGATTAGCTGGCGGTCCTTTTTGTTTGTTTTAACCAATGACTGCTGTTAACATTTCTTAAATGGATTAGTCAGGTTTTCTGCCTTTGTAAGTATATTATGTGATTTTGAATTGAATCACATTTTGCTGATTCAAGATCTGGCAGAATCTTAGGGTCATGATGCCAAGTAGAAATTATGATTACTCAGGACTGCTCCTATATGTACTAGGAATGTCTTTACTATGTATGCCTGAGATTGACTTAAACCTGCAGTGACCTAATACTGTGCCCTGAGAGAGGTTACTAAAGTTCTAAGTATCAGATGATTTTTAAAATTTCTTTTTTTAAAAAAATGGAGGATAGAAAAAATATACTTAATTACTGATTTGGAAATGGAGTATAACTTAGGATCAACTTCACTTGGTATGGTAGACTAAGCACTAGACTGAGAGAAAGGAAATGTGTGTTTTAGTGGGGGCTCTACCCATAACTCACCACATGAAAGCATTGTGGATTGTGGAGAGACCACTAGATTATATATCAGAATTCCTGCTTTCAAGTCAGAGTTCTACTACTGACTAGCTCTTTGACCTTGTATAAGTCACTTCCCATCGTGGAACAGCAGTAGGTCAGTGGTGGTGCTAGAAGGAAATTACATTGATTCAGTCTGTCCAGGAATTCTGCTCAGCTCCTAGCGCACTCCACTGCCAGGAGCCCAAATATCCACTTCCTGGTCTCTCTCCCAGAGGAGAGGCCTAGAAAGGAGAGATTCCTATTCTATTCCCACAAGTGGCTGGCAACTCAAACAAATTGTTATTTGTTTTGATTTCTATAGGGCCCTTATTTATTACTTTTTTACATTCAGATAAAACAAAACCAGTGGCCTCCAAATTCTAGCAAATATGTTTATTACCTGGCTCGGTGAGAATTTGGGGAGTGCCTTTCTTTTAATGATACAGAAAGCACTTGTACCTTCTGGCAGGAGCAGAGCAGAGGTAATGCTTTCTATGATACATGAGCACCCCCTTTTACATGTGTAGTTATACTACAAGTAGAACCTAGCCAAAGCTTTGTTGTGTGATCCCATCCTCTATGTTCAGGAGTTTTCCTTTTAAGTCAGAATTTCCATTTCCCATACACAGATGGAAGCCTCTTGTTCCTGGACAGGGTATCCCAAAAATCTTAGTGCCATTTTTTTTTATTTTGGTCATTTTATAGCCATTAAAGCTATAAACGACACTGAGACTCTTGGCAAATCTTTTTACTCCCTCAAGTCTTCACAAAAGGAAAAACAAAAGATTATAGGACAGAGTTCTATTCTGTAGCCTGACTCAGTGGTAGCTGCTGATTCTTATAGGTGAAGGGCATTAGGGTGCGGTATAGTGTCATTAATTCCAGTGACTACCTTAAGGATCAAATGATCATAGATTAAGAACCGGATATTGACCTCAGAGGTCATTGAGTTCAACCCCTTCATTTTACAAATCAGGAAACTGGCAAGAAAAGATTACACGACTTGTCCAGGGTCACAAAGCTAGTAAGTATGGAGAAAGGATTTGAATTTGTTTTCCTGGCTTCAAGCCAAGTTCTCTATCCAAATGTCATATTTTTCTACTTCAGGAAATCAGAGTAACCATTCATTAAAATCCAAAACTTTTAGCTCTCCAAATCCAGCCTTTTCCCAGACTTGAATTTCATCTCAAGTTCCTTTTTGGCCACTTTTTTTTTTTTTGCTATTTCTTTTCTTCTTCCTTTGGAGGGGCAAGGCAGGCCAATTAGGGTTAAGTGACTCGACCAAAGTCACACAGCTAGTAAGTGTTAAGTGTCTGAGGCCATATTTGAACTCAGGTCCTTCTGACTCCAGGGCTGGTGCTCTATTCACTGCGCCACCTAGCCACCCCAGTCCTTTCCAGTTCTAAATCTATGATCCTGGGATTCCTCTACAGACTACTTCTTGACTAACAAGTGATCCAGGGAAGGGCTCAGTGACTAGGGAAAACTGGTTCAGTTGCTATGGAGCCTATCTTTTGAAAAGTCCACAAGTTCCCCCTGCTGGTGAAAAAGTTGAATGAACCAAGTTCATTAATTGTGATACAATGGCCTCTTTCTACTTTGAAACATTATGTATGGAGAAAAGAAGAGGAGAGGAAAGGAAGGAGAGGGGAGGAGAGCAGAGAAGGGGATGGGAGGAACAGGGACAAGAGAAGACAGGAGGGGTCCGGGAGAGAATTTTGGGGATCCTCATAGTTAGTGAGGAGCCCCATCCAGAAAGGATGAGGCCTGAAAAAAAAGACCTTCAAATTAATCAATTAAGTCTCTGGTAACTTTGGAGAAAGTGGTTTCAACTCAGTGTTGATGTTGAATCCAGATTGTAAAAGAACTAAGGAGTGAGAGGAAAGGAAACTGAGGTCTGATTGTAGTTAGCTTTTTCTGGGAATTTGGCTGGAAAAGTGAATGAGACAAAGGAAAATTGCTTGCATTTGTGGTAGGATGTAGTGAAAATTATTTTAAAGTCTGGGAAACAAGCCCTTCAAAGTCATTCACAGAGATCTTCTCTCCCCTCCCTGATTTCACATTACTCAACTTCCTTCTCTACCTCCTCATTCATTCCCATCTGTGCAGAAAAGGTGGCCCCCTTCATTGCCAACACAAACTCCTCTACATGATCCTTTCTCCCATCCTCTCTCACCTTCTCCAACATCACCTTCTCAATTGCCATTCTCTTTCTTCTCATCAAATCTCTCTGTCCACTAGCTCCTTCCTTGATCCTTACAAACATGTTCATGTCTTCCCTAACCAGAAAACAAACAAACAAAAACAATAAAAACCACCTTGCTTGATTCAAGTGTCTCTGCTAGTTATCCAATATCTCTCCTGCCTTTTATGGCTAATCTCTTTGATAAAGAAGTCTACAATCTGTGCCTCCATTTTTTTCTACTATTATTTGATTCTAAACCCTCTATTGATTGACGTCTGAATGAGAGCCTCTGATAGCATGGTCAACCAGGGGTCCTCTAGTCTTAGTCTGAAGACCTCTATTGATGGGGAACTCACTTTTAGAGTGTTCTGGAGTCAGTTCTCACTGACTTGACAGAATGGATTCTTCCATTTTCAGTGTGAGCATTTACAGCTTGGAAATTGGCAAATGCTACAAAGCAGGGCTTTTTTAATTGTTTTATTGATTGCATAGATTTAAGGAATTGATTGAGAAATGTTAATCATGGAGATTAAGGTTAAAAGTATGGCATGTAAACTTCCAGGTCATGTGAGCAGTAAGATAGCGGACTAGAAATTTTCTCTGATCCCCAGGACCTCTCTAAAGCAGAAATTACATGATAAAGATAAAGCAATTTGAGGGAGTCTGGGTGGCACAGTGAATAGAGCACTGGCCCTGGAGTCAGGAGGACCTGAGTTCAAATGTGGCCTCAGAAACTTGATACACTTACTAGCCATGTGACCTTGGGCAATTGACTTAACCCCAATTGCTCTCCAAAAACCAAATAAATAAATAAATACATACATACATACATACATACATACATAAATGAATGAATAAATAAGTACATAAATAAATAGATAAATAAATAAAACCATTTCAGCTGTCTCTATATTTTAGAACACCCAGAATCTAAAAGAAGATTAAAATAAAACCACCCAGGAATTAACACACAGCACCTCTTCCTTACCTTCCATGCTGCTACTACTACTACTACTGCTGCTGCTGCTGCTGCTGCTGCTACTACTACTACTACTACTCTTAGCAGGGTTGTACTAGCAGACCCAAAGATATGACACAGGCTTTCACCATGTATGTAATAGGGTTGTGGAGCACTTCACCAGGCCTGAGTTTAAAAGTACAGCATAGAGCTAGGGTTAATTACCACTTAACAGTCACTTGTGATAGGGTGCTAGGCCAGTGAACCAAGCATAGGCTAGTGAACCAAACATTGCCCAGTGTGAGAGGAAATTGAAATGCTTTGAGGTCCACCCCCAAGGCAACCATAATCAGAGGAGAGGAAGTCAGGAAGTGAATGATAAGGAAATTAAGGGGGTGGGGAGGAGAAAATATAGATTCAAGAAGAAAAATTTTAAAAACTTGAACATAGGGGTGGCTAGGTGGGGCAGTGAGTAGAGCACCGGCCCTGGAGTCAGAAGGACCTGAGTTCAGTTCCGGCCTCAGACACTTAACACACACAAACAAAAACCTAGCTCTGTGACCTTGGGCAAGTTACTTAACCCCAATTGCCCTCCAAAAAACAAAAACAAACAAACAAAAACAAAACAAAAACTTAAACATAAACAGATAAATCAATAGAAAAAGCAGTAGCAACAGAAGGAAATATGATCTCTAGCTCTATGAAACTAGTCCAAGCACCTGTGAATAAATTCTGGGGTGGGGGTAGAAAATGATCCAGTACTTAATGAGACAGAGGACCCTGTGGAATTTGAAAACATGGAATGATGATGTGCTATTCCTAAGTGTTTTAAAAGAGAAATGAGAATTATGAGAACAATTTATGTCAGTCAGTATATATAGTAACCATAATAATGTTAATAGAAAGAGTGACATATAGAAAGACTAAAAGTAAATGTAACAAAATTAGAAAGATCAAAGAGGGATTTGAATAAAGAGATACAAAAAGATATCCCCAACTTACATTTTCATGGATGTGGAAGGTCACAGCTGTTACACATTGTGCATGATTTCAGACTTTTTAAAAAAATTTATCAATCAATTGTGTTTCCTTTTTTTCTCTTCAAAAATACCATTTGTCAGAGGAGATGGTTCTCTGGAAGAGGAAGTGAGAGAAGAGGGGTACCAGGGATACTATGGTGATGTAAGAAACAGAAAATATAAATAAAAACTTATTTTTTATAAAAAGTGTCACATATGCTCCCCTGAAAGCCAGTTGGTAAAAATTTATCAGCATACACCTGTGAACAATTGTTTGTTGTTGAATGTTTCAGTTGTGTCCAACTCTTTGTGATCCCATTCTGGGTTTTCTTCAAAGATACTTGAGTGGTTTGCCATTTCATTCTTCAATTCATTTTACACATGAGGAGCTGAGGCAAGCAAAGTTAGTGACTTGCCCAAGGTCACACGGCTAGTAAAAGTGAGGCTATATTTGAACTCAGGAAGATGAGTCTTCCTGATTCCAAGCCCAGTATTCTATCCCTAGCTGTAAAGTATAGCAGAGTTGGAAAGGCCTTCAGAGCACATCCAGTCCAACTCAAAAGTGAACAGAAAAATCCTCTCTATAACATACTAGACAAATGATAATTCCAGTCTCTAATTGAAGACCTTCCTCCAGTGAAGGGAAACTCATCAAATTGTTAGGAAGTAGAAGGCATTCTTCTTCAGTCATGGTTTGGGCTGACCAGCCTCTGTGGTCCCTCCCAACTCTCTGCTTATTGTGATCTTGTGATATTTCTCCTTACATTGAATCCCATTGTTCCTCTATAACTTGCATATACCACTTCTGGTCTGACTCAGTCCTTTGGGACAAAGAGGTCAAGCTTAATTCCACATGGCAGTCCTTCAAATCCTTGAAGCCTGGGTCCCAGCATAACATAATGGGCAACTATGTTGAAATTTTATCTTGTTATGCTCCCTATGACCACCCCCACAAGTTAGTATAGTAAATAAGTTTGTAAGTAGCCAGTTTAGGGGAATAATAAAGAGAAAATAGGAGCTAAGTGTGTAAGGGAGAACACAGAAGCCATTTGCCAAAACTGCCTCCTAAATTAATTATGGCCATATCAAGAGACTATGTGATAAATTCCTGAGTTCAAATCCACCTTTAGACACTTATTAGCTGTGTGATCCTAGGCAAGTCACTTAACTCTCTTTCCCTCAATTTCCTCATGTGTAAAATGAGCTGGAGAAGGAAATGCAAACCAGTCCAATATCTTGGCCAAGAAAACCCCAAATGGGATCCCGAAAAGCTGACCATAACTGAAATGACTGAACAACAAAAAGCTAGGTCCCAATGAAAGGCAGACATGCACAGTAAAACTAGAGAAATGTTATGCTAATAAAACATCTCTAAAATGGCATTGATAATTTTGAGATAGCATTGATTTGCTAACGAATGAATGCTAAAGTGGAATGGATCAGTTTATCCATTCCCCTCAATAGAACCTTATAAGAATGGGACCCCAAAACTCTGTCCCTCAAAAACTCCTCCAACTTCCATAATTCCATGTTGCCCAAGTGTTTCCAATGCCTATCTGCATTAAACAAATTACTCTACATGTCTCTCTCCCTTCCCTTTCCTTTTCTTACGTTATTTTCTTCCCTCTCCCATCCCAGGCCTCTCAACATCCTCATTCCATCTGTCTCTGTACTCTCTGTGTCTTATTAAAGTATGATCTCTTCCTGACAATATCAAAGGCACAAATAGGATCCCCTTGTGGTCCCTTCCTTTAATGTATAAGCAAGATACCCAGACTGGGACTCAATTTGTTGGTAGCCACACCAACTGGTGGGCTAAATTATCTTACCTAAAAGAGACAGAAGTTTTATAGTGGAGGAGAATATGGGGGTAGGAGTTGGAAGACAACACTTGAACCTTACTTTCATTAGAATTGGCTCAAAGAAGGAATAAAAAACACATTCAGTTGGATAGAGAAATCTATCTTACCCTACAAGGAAGTAGGAGGGAAAGGGGGTAAGGGAAGGGGAATGGCTGATAGAATAGAGGATAGATTAGGGGATATAGTGGCCAAAAGTAAAATAGTTTTAAGGGAGAAAGTGAAAGGAAAGAGAGAAAAAAGGGATAAGCAGGGAGAAAATATGATGGGAGGGAAATGCACAGTTAGTAATAATAACTGAAAAAAATTTAGCAAGTTTTTTCCAATAAAGAACTCATTTCTCAAATATATAGAGAACTGAGTCAAATTGACAAGAACATGAGTCATCCCCAATTAATAAATGGTCAAAGGACAAAGTCAGTTTTCAGACAAAAAAAAAATCAAAACTATCTTTAGTCATATAAAAATATAAAAGCTATCTATAGTCATCAAAACTATCTATAGTCATATAAAATGCTTTAAACACTATTGATTAGAGAAATATAAATTAAAATAACTCTGAGGTACTACCTCACATCTATCAGATTGGCTAATATCATATAAAAAGGAGATATTAAATGTTGGAAGGAATGTGGGAAGATTAGGATGCCAATGCACTGTTGGAAGAGTTATGAACTGATCCATTTATTTTGGAGAGCAATTTGGAACTATGCTATAAAGGTTATAAAACTGTGCATACCCTTTTATACCCCAATACCACTACTAGGTCTGTATCCCAAACAGATTTGAAAAAAGTAGGGGGGCAGAGCCTATCTGTACAAAAATATTTATAGCAGCTCTTTTTGTGGTGGCCAAGAATTGCCCATCAATTGTGGAATGGCTGGAAGAGTTGTGGTATACGATTGTGATGGAATACTATTATAATATAAGATGTGATGAGCAGGATAATTTCAGAAAGCTGTGGAAAGACTTACATGCACTGATGCAAAGTAAGCAGAACCAGTAGAATATTGTACATAATAACAGCAATATTGTATGATGACCAAGAGTAAATGACTTAGCTATTCTCAGCAATACGATGATATAATATAATTTCAAGGATTCAGGATTAAAAATGCTACCCTCCTCCAGAGAAAGAACTGATGGAGCATGAATGCAGATCAAAGTGTACTTTAAAAAAAAAGGAACTTTATTTTTCTTGTTGTTGGTTTTGGTTTTTTTTTTTGGTAGGGAGGGTCTGTGTTTTCTTTCACAACATGACTAATATTGAAATATGTTTTGCACGACTGAATGTCTATAACCTATATCAAATTGTTTGCCTACTCATTAAGTGGGGAAAGGAGGGAGAGAATTTGTAACACAAATTTTAAAAATACATGTTAAAAATTGTTTTTACATGTAATTGGACAAAATAAAATATCTAAATAAATATAAATAAAATTTGTTTATTATATTTAAATAAAAATATAAAAAATAAAAATTAAATATTTAAGTAAAAACTATAAAAATTATAAAGTTATGAATTATAGTTGTGCATAAGTGAAATGGTCTTCCGGAAGAAATCACGGATTCCCCCTCCTTAGAAATCTTTTTATAAGTTATTTTAATATTTTGTTTTCTCCCAGTTACATGTGAAAATAATTTTTAACATTCATTTTTACCACATTGAGTTTCAAATTCTCTCCCTCCCTCCCCGCACTCCTCATTGAGAATGCAAGCAATTCAACATAGATTATACATGTGTAGTCAAGCAAAACATGCCCATAGTAGTCATCTTGTGAAAGAACACATAGACCAGAGGGGGGAAAAAACAAGAAAAATTAAGAAAGAAGAAAATGAAGCATGCATCATTCTGTATTCAGACATCATCAATTCTTTCTCTGGGGATGGATAGCATTTTTCGTCTTACATCCTTCAGAGTTGTCTTGGATCATTGTATTGCTGAGAATAGCTAAGTTTTAAGGGAGAAAGTGAAAGGAAAGAGAGAAAAAAGGGATAAGCAGGGAGAAAATATGATGGGAGGGAAATGCACAGTTAGTAATAATATGATCATACAATATTGATGTTACTTTGTACACAGTACATTTAACTTTCCATCAGTTCATAGAAGTCTTTCCAGGTTTTTCTGAGAGGATCTGGCCATCATTTCTTATAGCATAATGTTATTCCATCATAATCCCACGCAACTTTGTTCATCCATTCTCCAATTGATGGCCATTACTTCAATTTCTAATTCTTTGCCACCTATACGTCCTTTTCCTTTTTGTTTTTTAATCTCCTTTGGGATAAAGACCAGTAGTGGTATTGCCAAGTCAAAGTCAAATGCATATTTTTATAGCCCTTTGGGCATAGTTCCAAATTGCTCTATGGAATGGTTGAATTAGTTCACCACCATCCAACAGTGCACGAATGTCTTATTTTTCCCACTTCTCCTTAGACGATTTTTTTTTTGAACAAAGAACTGGATAACCATTCTCTAGAATATGTTAAGGGGATGCTTAATTGAGGATCCGTGAGTTAGATGACCTTTGTTATCCTATGAAACACTAAAATTGTGTGCTTCTGTGAGATCATGCCTCTCTTGGCCTTATTTTTCCACATATGAAAAATGGGGAGTTGAAGTAGATAACCTTTAAAGTGTCTTTCATTTCTTAATATTCTTTCTTCTGTGACCTAAGTGCCTACTGTGTCTTCAGCTGTGTTGTCCTGGAATATACAAAAGAAGTATAACTTGTAGTTCTTGTTTTAGAAATTGTCATCTAGATAGGGAAATGGGATTCTTATTGAAGTATGGGTTGAATAAATTAATAATAATTGCTAGCACTTATATGAAACTTTACATACACTACCCCCCAACTTAGGCCTCAGAAAAAATTGCAAATAAAACAACCCTTAGCTACTACATCTCACCTATCAGACTGGCTAACATGACAAAACAGGAAAATTCTAAATCCTGGAGAAGATGTGGTAAAGCTGGAACACTAATGGTGGAGTTGTGAACTGATCCAACCATTCTGGGTTCAGAAGAAGAGGAGCTCAAAGTTTTTTGTTTTTGTTTTTTGTTTTCATTTCAAATTTATTTCCATCATCCATTATACCACAGTGCTTTCATGTAAAATTCTGCCCTTCAATTTAAAAACATATGTATGTACAAGTGGGGCTAGTCTGGCACCTCAGGTGGGAAAGATCTGGAGGTTTCAGCGAATTGCAAGCTCAATATAAGTTAACTCTGTGACAAGAAAGCCCACAAACAGGAATGATCTTTGAAGGAAATGGTGTCTTAACAAATTGGTGAGTCCATTGCACTCTGCTCTGGTCACATGTGGAATATTTTGTTTAGTTCTGGGCACTATACTTTAGAATAGACATCACATGCTGGATACTTCCTGAATGCTTAGAGGAGTCAAAACTAGAGCAGATAAGCTTAAAGAAGAAGAGTCATTGGGGAGCTATATTTTAAAATTTCAAAGGCTATTTCTTAGAATAGGAATTAGACATTTTTATTCAGCCCAAGGGGGCAGGACAAGGAGTAGAGATTGGAAGTTGGATTGGGGCTTTATAGAATAAAACATTTCCTTACAATTGTAGTTGTAAAATCTAGAGTTAAAGGGGTTTAGATCAGGATTGTATTGATAAATATTTGGCAATCAACTTTTCAGGAAAAACAATACCCCAACATACAATAAAAAGTTTAACCTCTATTGTAGCATTTTCTCCCCTACTTTCTTAAGTTTAGGCAATCAACAAAACAATAAACCAAACCCTGGTTTATAGTGAAAATTTAGCAATCCTCAGGACTGGTATGAGATGGCCCAAGCATACCCCCAGTCCAGTTCAATCCACTCATTCTGTAACTGATAAAACTAAGTCCTAGAAAGAGCAAGTGAGTTGACTGATGTCCCACAGGCTGTAAGGAGCAGATTCAGTACAATACAGTATCCTCTCCATTAGACTGGGTTCTATTGCCCTTTCCAAGTTTTCACAGGTTGTTTTCTAAATGAAAAATGTTAGAAAGTGGAATGACTTCTTTGGAAGGGTAGTGAGTTCCCTGTCACTGACATCTTTAGTGTCTGTTTGTGGTAGGAATAATGGCGAGGATTTCTGTTCAGGACTGAGTTGGACTAGAAGACTTATTAGGGCACTTCCAACTGTGAGATGCTTTGAGTCTTTGAACACTGAAAGTAAGGTGAGTAGAAATGACAGCAAAGAGAAACATTGCCTCCTTGCAATTTTGTTCTACTTTTTGCTAGTAGTGTTGAAGGAAGGATTTTTGAGTTTTCATGTTACATGGGCTCCCCCTTGTGGGAATGGCATGAAATGGTTCTGTGTTCCTAGAGAGGAGGATAAATCACTTACCATCAAGATCTAAAAGGAAAACAGAAAAGGAAAGGGAGCTAGGAATGAATGAGATAGAAATAAAATAGAAGTTTTTTTCTAAGCATTTCATATATGAAGGAAGAGGGGAATGAGGATAGAAGTCAACCCAAAGAGAATTGGTACATATTTTCCTTTCTCTTTCCTACTGCCCCATCACACCTCAAGACCTGATTCTCTTGTTTGGCATACAGTAGACAATGGGTAACATACATCTAAGGTGCAGTTTGCTAGGGAGTTAGAATATTAGTGTAGTCTTCTTTGCCAATGACTCCTTTTCTTATATCCTTAACTGGTGTGTACCTTTGAGAGTCCTACTCTAGGATCAGTTAAAATGACCCTCCCTATCCATACCCACCACCAGTACCATCATCATCACCGTCACCATCATCACCATCACCACCATCATCATCACAGATCACATATCTGTAGCACTTTGAGGAAAGTCGTACATTATTATCTCCATTTTATATGTTTATTACCTTCCTTCTCCTTCCCTTTCTCTGAAAGTAGCCACCAAGATGAGGGAGACTGGAAGAGAGAAAGTGACTCTCCCCAGTGGGTGTTTAAAAACAACTTATCCATATGCATATGGAACCAATGTGCTACTTGGCTAAGCACTGGAAATTCAAAATAAAAAAATGCAACAATTCCTTCTCTCAAACACTTTATATTCTAACAAGAATGTAAACACATTCCTCCCCCTGCCACATTGTTTTTGGGGCTTTTTTGTTTTGTTTTGTTTTGTTGCCAGTTGTGGCAGAAGTAATCATTGCCATGTAGGCTAATTTTTCCTTAAAAGGTATTGAAATCATCCTTGAGGCTTAATAAGCTCAGGGGACTAAGACTTATGACATTAATGTGGTTTCCTAGGGGCCTGAGTAGAAAGAGCCAACTCTCTAGGAATCAGCAGATATGCTTTCAGTTTCTGACCAGCAGACCAGCATGGCCAACACAGACACTTGGGAAGCTACTTTCCATTGAATAAACATTCTATTTTTGTTGAATATCCTTTTCCTATTATGTCCATGTTGCCCTCTTTGTGCTAACTTTTGTTAGATTTCTATGAGTGTCTCAGATTTATAAAACAGTTTGTCTGTGCTTAGACATCTGTAGGCTTTGTTCTTGTTTTTTCACTTATCCTTTTTCAGAATTGTGAATTCCCATGGCTTCAAGCCAGAAGTATGGCTGAGGATTGTGGGGTGTAGTGGGGGTAGTTGGTTGGGGGGAGAGAAAATGTTGAGGAAGGGGCTGACTGCTAGAATTAGAATCAGGAGGACTGGGGTTTAAATCCTATTTCAGGAAACCTGGGCAAGTCACCTAACTTCCCTGGTATGAAATATCCAATCCCACTGAAGTCTGTAATAAACTGACCTGGTAAAGAACCTCGAACCTTCTCTCCTCCCCCAAGGTACCCAGAGTAGCAATGGCTGTCTTACTTCTCTGGCTTGACGTAAGGGTAAATAGGCAAATTTACTTAGATAATGGATAATAGTAATCACATTGTATTCCAAAGTAAATTTGTACAATAAAAAAGTAAATTTGTACAATAAGTTAAACTCACAGTCTAGTGAGTTTAACACTGGATTACAGATAGGCAATGTATATTTGTATGTTTATTACTATTTCTTTTTGTGGAATGAGGTAGAATTTAGAACTGTGATTTCATGGATGTGAGGAATTCTTTAGTTTGAAAATTCCCTCCACTGATCCAGATCAGCAACTTGATTGCTACTTGAAAGTCTTAGAGAGTTGGCTGAGGCACTGAGAGGTAAAATTATTTGCCCATTGTCAAGCAATAAGCAGGTGTGAGAGGCAGGACTTGAACCCAAATCTTCCTCACTCAAAGGCCAGCTATCTATTGACTATATCACATTTTCTGTCATCCATTCATTCATCCATCCATTTATGATGAGCCCTGAATGTCATTCTCTTGTTCAGAAGATTTCATTGAGCGCTCTCTCTCTCTCTCTCTCTCTCTCTCTCTCTCTCTCTCTCTCTCTCTCTCTCTTTCTCTTTTCCTTCCTGTCTTTGGAGAAGGTTGGAGGGGACTCAGACAACTTCTCTTTTGCACTTCATGCAAGGGCACAGCACCAATGATGTCTGCATGTACATGGTAATTAGAGCATGTGTTTGCTTAGATGAGCCTGAGGTTGGATTTCAAGTCTGTTGCTTCTTTTCCTGCTTTATGTTTCTTTCCCTGAGCATAAGTTATCAAAAAAACAGTTCTAAGATGGGTGTGTCTCTAGCCTTGGGGATCACCTCATGAGTCAAGACATTAGTGTTCCTGGATACTGAATGGCAGCAAAGATGATACTTACAACTGTACCATTCTTGGAAGAGAAAATGACCATGGACAGGAATACCTGACTGGCCAGAAGATATGGGTTTTGTGGGGGTTACTTGGACAGTGCAGGTCCAAATTGAAAGCAAAATGCCTCTTCAGCATCCTCATGAGTCTTCTGGGAATCTTTACTTACTAGGAGAGTATAATAGGAATTATGAATTATTTGCAAATTTTAACTACATGTCAAGACACATATGGAAATATTTTGTTTTTCTGTTTATGAGGCTTTTTAGACAAGAAAATAAATAGCCATTCTATATTTGATCTACTTTGTACATGGAGTACCTTTCTAGAAGGGAACCTGCTTATCTTTTGTGAAGAACTTAATCATGAGTTAAACTGAAGTTTTTTACTTTAGAGATTTTCCCCAGAAATCCTACTCTTGAGAAATTATGGGGGAGGTTGTTTTTGTTTTTTAGAATAAATTTTTATGTTTATTTTTAGCTTATATCATTCATTTACACAAGATTTTGAGTTACAAATTTTCTCCCCATTTTCCCCCTACCCACCACCCCAAAATAGCGATCCCACTGAATAGCCCCTCACCCAATCTGCTTTCTCCTATATCTTCCTCCATTCCCCCTCTGACTTTCTGGTAGGGCATGGTGGACCTCTATGCCCCAGTGGCTATATATCTTATTTCCCAGTTGCATGTAATATATATATATATATATATATATATATATATATATATATATATGTATACACACACACACACACACACACACACACACACATATATATATATTATTCCCAGGTGCATGTAAAAAATATATATATATATTCTAAGAATATATAAATATTCTATATATATTCTAATATATATATTCTAAGAATATATAAATATTCTATATATATTCTAAGAATATATAAATATTCTATATATATTCTAATATATATATTCTAATAATATATATTCTAAAACTTTGAATTCCAGATTCTTTGCCTTCCTCCCTCATCATCTGGGAGGATTGCAATTCAATATAGGTTGCACATTTGTAGCCAGGCAAAATATTTCCATAGTGGATATATTGTGAAAGACTGACTATATTTCCCTCCATCCTATCCCTCCCCCCCAGTTCTATTCTCTACTTTGATCCTGTCCCTTTTCAAAAGTAGGTGCTTCCAGCTTCCCTCCCCCAGCCTGCTCTCCCTTCCATCATCCGCCCTCTCATCCCCTTCCTCCCTCCTCTCCTGTAGGGTGAGATACCCTATTTAATGTGTATGTCATTCCCTCCCTAAGCCAAATTCAATGAGAGTAAGGTTGAACCATTCCCTTTTGCCTTACTGTTCTTCCCCTCCATTGTAATATTTTTCCCTTAACTCCTCTGTATATATATATGTGATAATTTACCCCATTCTGTCTCTCTCCATCTCCTCTCATTATATTCCTCTCTCAACTCTCAGTTTCACCTTTTAAGTATCATCCTTCCTATTCAATTGGTCCTGTGCCCTCTCTCTATGTATACCTGTACACATATATACATACACTCACATATGTATTCATATGCCCAAATACCCTCCTATATAGATATATAAATGTATGTATAAATATATATATACATTTATATTCCCTTAAACTATTCTTATACT